>JAUKTQ010000020.1:0-35238 GCA_035582765.1 Acer negundo | reverse complement strand
TTTTGCTTTCTAGGTTTCTAGGGTGGCTGATATCTTTCATACACAAAGCAAGAGTTGTTTTGTGTTGTTTCTTTTTACCTCTATACAACCTCCTGAAGCCCGTGATGTGCCCACACGTAGTTGCCGGAATCTGGGAGATAGCGAGGAAGATCCGGTGGTTCAAATCGAAAAGTTATATCAACAAAATAAAGAACGAAGGAGTTAGCCTTGAGGTATGATTACGAATTCTACCTATTTTATTCTTATATATCGTATAAGGTTAATAAGTCGCTCAAATAATTTTCTAAAAGCTTAAAATATCTCTGCTATGCGACTTTAGGGCTTACATCCGGTCCCCTATTTCCCTAATTTCTAATCCCAATATTTTTAAATCTGAAATTTAGAATTTGGAATTTGGAATTTGGAATTCGGCCATCCCAATCTATCGATTCACTCTGTTTCAATATCCAATCCAATAAATAATCAAAATATCCAATATAAAATATTTAATCTATTTAATTTAATCCAAAATTAATACAAATACTTATAGTAATATATATGGGTTAGTGGATTTAGTGGCTTAATGGTGGTAGATGGGTTAGCGGGTGACCGTGGGTTAGTGGATGACAATTAGTTAGAGTTAAACAAAAAAAAAAAAAATTCAAAGAAAATAAAATTTAAAAATATATATATATATATTTAAATATATTTAGGGGAAATGGGGAAATAGGCCCCCACCGCACCCACCCCCACCCCCACCGTCACCCCTACCCCTACCCCCAAACCCTATTTGTGGGCAAAATTTCCTTCAAATCGAGGTGGGGCCTTGTGGGGGTAGGGCCCCATGGGGGAAATGCCCATCCCTAACCACCGCAAAGAAACATCTAAACCTAAAGCATGCTTAGAAAGAGTGTCTACTACTTGATTACCATTCCTGGAAATATGAGAAACTTGAAAATTCGTAAGAGTAATCTGAAAAGAACACCTATGCCAAGCCTGCCAATCACACCAAGGAACCTGATCGGAGTGAGCAGAAAGCAGTTGAACCACATATGAAGAATCACTCTCAAGCAAAATGCAGTGCCAACCATTAATCCAACCATAGTTGATAGCCATAAGTATTGTCAACAATTTAGCCTCAAAAGCAAACATAGAACCAAGCGGAGTAGCAAAACAACCTTTTATAAACGAGCAACAATTGTGAAACACATTTACCCAACACCAAGAGAGCCTATGCAGCCCAATCTGTATTAATCTTGACCCAACTAAGAGAAGGAGGCGACTAAACAACACTTTTGATGATAAGTGCACGAAGAGGGCGACCATAAAGACCAAAATACCTGAGGATTAAAAGATCATCTACACTATTACACAAACACCCAAGCCCAAATGATTTGCATCCTTAACCGCACTCTAGATAGGAGACAAACCAAACCGGAGATCAACAGGCTTATCATCAAAGATCTTTCGATTTGCGAGTCAATCGCACACTCCACACCACAACATGAATATCGGTTATCCATAATATCAAAATCTGATCACGAATCAGTTTTGACTCCTAATGTAATCTAAAGAAAATAAATTACATGTGCTCTATTCTCTATGTGTGAATAGAAGTGGGTACGATTTTACGATCCGTGGTTAAATTTTTTCTATTTGCACTTTTTATCTAAAGGCACACTATTCTAAAAATTTAAATTTAAAATAAAAATTCTAAAGACACTTCCTTTTATTCCAAAATGACCCCTTTTATCTTTTGACACTCATATTCTAATGATATCTCATTTTTAAAAATAACATTTCTAAAGACACTCCATTTTATTTTAATATTATCCATTATTATTTTTAAATTTTAATTTTAATACATAGCAAAAAAAATAAAATAAATAAAAACTAGTAGTTTTGATCATGCAAATGCAATCCTCTTATGCATCTTCATTTCAATTATGTCACTGCCAAGTCAAGATCATCCTTGCCCACTTGTGAATTTCATTCGATTTTCCCTATATATATATATATATATATATATGTTGGTTTTGTAAAATGCCATCTTTAGGGGGCTATCCGGTAGCACCCTTTGGGGTGTTTTTGTTTTTATTTTTCAAAAAGAATTTTAAAAGCGCGTTCGTTAACCATTTTTTATTTTATTTTCAAAAAACAAAAATAAAATGGAAAATAAAATCAATGTTAAAATTGAAAATTTTGAAAAACAACCATTTGCTATTTTCCATGTTTTTCATTTTGTTTTAACTTTTTTTTTTCTTTAATTAAAAAAAATCAACTTTTTTTTTTTTTTCTGTTTTCCTTCTTCTTCGTTGACACTATTCGTCACTATTCTTCATCTTCGTCTTTTTCTTCTTCTTCTTCATCATCGTCGGCACTCCTCTGACCAGATTTGACCAAGTCGATGATGATGATCGGAGCTCCAGCTGATCTGCTCTTCTTCTTCTTCCTCCACTGCCAATTTGGCTGTCTTCTTCCTTTATGAGTGGCCTGTATTTGTTTGATTGAAGAATTAACATATCCAAAGCTTAGGTATTTAAAAGGGTATCATATCCAGTAGTTCAGATTACCTCATCAACAAATCAACACCTCCATATCAAAACCCTAACTCCCTCTTCTTGTTTCATTACCAAAAGTAAAGGCAATTTTGTTTTCCTTTTGTTCTGATCAGATTATTTGATTAGGTATGTTCTTGTTGCTATTCTTGAAACAAAGACAGCAATATACTTTATAGGTACTAAATGGGGGCATTTTTGTATTGTTTTTGTTTCCAAAATTGCTATGCTGCTGTCACTGTAATTGAATCAGTGGAAATCTGGAAATTTAACGAAATTTGAAGGAATTTGAAGAGATTTGGGATTGGGGAGTTTTGTATGTAGAATTAGTATATTTTGAAGAATTGGAAATTAATGGATTGTGTAATTAATAGAGGAAAATTGTTTTGGCTAACTAATTGTAAATTTTTTTCAGTTAATCTACCAGACACGTTTTTCTTGTTTTCATTTTCAGAATACAGCTTCCAGGACATTCTACCGGACACGTTTTTAAAATTCAAAACTGAAACTAAAAACACTGTTTTCATTTTCATTTTAAAAAAATAACAAATGAAAAACGCTTACGAGATGCGTCCTAGATTACACTGTAATCTCATTTCTACCTCTTATACCGTATTTAAATTCTAAATTCTTTAGTCTCGCATTATTTTAGTTTTCTGTGTTTGGTTGATGAAATTTGATAGACATTGATCGAAGCAAAAAACATATTCTGACAGTTTTATACATCTAGTTACAATAAAGCCCTTATTTATTTTTATATGTTTTTTAATTCAATCAAGAGAGGTTCTTGAATGGTAAATGGGATTACTGTGGAAGTGACTTAAGTTATTTTCCATTTGGGTCTGCATGAAGAATTTGTGCATGCTTATAGGCTTATAGCAATGTCTAAGAGAATGTTCATCTTACAGGCAAGTTTATCAAGTTAAAGGATCACAGCTCCAAGGTTATCTGATCCATAACTATATGAGCATTAATACATAAGAAATATATGCATATACTTCTTGAAATACTTTATATTTTAGTGTGAAGAATGCATTTTATTTTATTGCGGTTTTATTAATTACTTATACATCTCTTTGAACCAGACCGGCTTGTAACTTATAATATTTTTTCTTCTTTTAATTTGTTGGATTTTCAGTCGAAGATTTATGATTGTCATATATGAGTGAAGAACTTTAAAATATTGGAAAAGAAGAAGAAGATATTTTAGGGTTTGTAAACGGTGAAAAAGAAAAAAAACACAAAAGAGAAAAAAAATTGTTTTCTAAAATAAAAAAATATTTAAAAAAAATACTAATTTTGAGTGTCAATCTTTAGAATTTTTTTTGTCTTATTTGGGAATTTTAATTAAAGTAAATATTGTTATTAATAAAAATATTAAAGTAAAGTATAAATACATAAATCGGGAAATGTAAGGAGAAACTCTCTTACTTGTAACACCGTTTTAAAAGTTTTCAAATTTACTCTTTACAACCTTTAATTACCAAAACTAGGCTTTGAATGATATTAAACACTCTAATCATATTATTTTTCTCTTCAAAACCCATATAATCAGTTTTGACTCCCAATGAAATCTAAAGAAAAAAAAAAGAAATTGTATGTGCTATATTCTGTACGTGTGAATAGGGGAGGACACGGTTTTACGATCTGAGGTTAACTGAACCGAATTGAAAATACATGTTTGAGTTGAATCATCCTGTTGAGACGAGTCAATTTAGTTACAGAAAAAAAAAAAAAAAATCAAAACTAAGTTTAAGTGAGTTATGAATGGTTTTTCCATGCCAAAAACCAAATCAATTTGACTAAACCGAGTAAATATTATATATATATATATATAGGGACAATCTATAGAACAATGGTTTTTCTATACACCTTTTAAAAAAAATCCAGCTCATCAAATCTTGCCCTTGATTTGTCCAACTTTCACATCTAATGGTTATGTTTTAAAGTTGTTGTGATTCCCTAGCATCATAATATTACCTTCTTAGCTGGTCACAAAACCTACTGACCGTTTATTCTTCACAAAGCCCAATAGTTACTGTTTTAAATTTTTCTCCTTTCCGACACAATTTAGTTCTCATTTACAAATTTAACTCTTTTTATTTAAACGTACATAAACACTTCTTCTCCTTTCCAAATCCAACTCTTCTCTTTCCAAACGCTATCTTCTTAATTTTTTTGGTTTACTAGCTCAAAAACTCTTGTGAACTTTTCTTTTATTACTAGCTCAAACACTTCAATAGATTTTTTTTCCAAACATCCACTTCAATCGATCATTCATCTTTGTCATTGGTGTTTCGGTCTAGTGTTCTGACTCGTCTATTTGCCTTCGTATTGAAATCTCGTCTCCTACCTATTCTTTTTTGCTTCATTAAGTTTGATCTCACAGGTAAACATCCACTTCAATTTATCATTCATCTTGCTCATTGGTGTTTCGGTCTAATGTTCTTACTCGTCTATTTGCGTTCGTATTGAAATCTTGTCTCCAACCTATTCTTTTTTGCTTCATCAAGTTTGATCTCGCAGGTATGTCTCATCCATGGCTTTCTTTGGTTAGCTTCTAATTCAATATGAATTTTCTTATTGTTTGATTCGATCTTTTTATCTCATCTTTACAATACATCCATAGTTTTTTCGGTTAACTTTGAATTCAATATGAAATTACTTATTGTTTAAATCATTATTTTTATCTCATCTCTACAATACATCCATACAGTTGTTTTGATTAGTTTAGAAATCAATATGAAGTTAATTAGTGTTCGAATTCATAAAATCAATAATGTTTTCTTGTATGTAATTGTGTTTGTATCTTATCTTTATGGTGATATTTCTATAATTTTTATTCTGAATGATTCATGTTCAAAATCTCGGTGATTCCTTACCTGAATAATGTTGTCTATATTATGTGTATAATTTCTATGCTGAATGATGCATGTTCAAAATGTCGGTGTTTTCTTGCATCAATATTATTTTTCTATTTGCTGTTACTTTCATTATCCTTCGATCAACACATTTTATTACGATTAAAATTTTACTTATACTTTGATCATCCTGTTTCGACTTTGTATAGTAATGGATAGGAGTGGAACACAAAGTAAGTCTGATAACAAGGAAGGATTGTTTTTCATACCAAATAATATGTGTTCTATTGGGGTTAATTCTGTGCAATTTCGCCATGGGAAGGCAGTGGCAATCAAGATGTTGATTTCAATCATATCAAAAATATGAAATTTGATTTGTGGATGATGCAAGGTCGTTTTATCTTGGCTATGCTAGGGGTAATGGGTTTGGTATAAGAGCGACGAACTTGGACCATGACCATGAAGGTAGAGTATTAGGGAGAAATTGGGTTTGTGATAAACAGGGATCAAGAAGGGAGGAGTATTTGACCAATAAAAATAGGAAATGCAAACCAAGGCTGCAGACAAGACAGAATCGCAAAGCTTGTTTCTCAATTGGCCTAGACAATGATTCGTTAAAGTACAGCGTAAGGGTATTCAAGGATGATCATTCACACAAACTAGCAACTTTTCATGAGGTTTCATCCCATGGATCTCATAGAAACTTAGATGCAGTTGACTATGCCCAAATTGACGCCATGGGCAAAAACTTCATAAGAGGTTTGTAAGTTCCTCAAGGTTTGATTGGCTTATTTCGGTGACAAACCACAATTTGGGTTTTGAATTGTAAGGTTAGCTTAGGTAATTGATGATCAAGCTCAAGGCCCTTTCAAGACCTCAAGGTGATAAGCACTCTAAAGGTATATCTTTTGTGCTTAGTTTTCTTTGAAGAGATTTAGTTGCACACACACACTTGTCTTGATTGCATATGTATGCATCGATATTGTATGCATTCTCTTCACATGTCACCTTTCACACTTGCACTTTGTTGTCATATTTAGTTGTGTGTTAATGTGTCTTGTAATTCGTTTAATGAACACAGTTTGGAATCGTTTGCGCATGCATGATGGTGTGCTTGGTTTAGCGCGATGATCGCCTTTGGAGAATGCCCTTGGCTTTTCCTTTGGTTTCACCACTATTGGTGAAACGACGGTTTGATTGGCGACCATGACCGCCGAATGAAACCATCGTTTGATTCCAGAAGTCTTTAAATTGATTCTACGGTTATGATCGACGATTTCCAATCGCTGTTTAGACCTGATTGATTTCATCTCTCGGTCTCAATTCAGCGGTTCAAATCGGTGGCCACGAAACCACCAATTGAAATCGTCATTCGAGACCTAATTAAAATAAATATCTTGGTCTGCAAATCGGCGGTTTGGTGGTGGTCATGAAACCGCCGTTGCTCCCCTACAGTCTTGGGATCAATTCGAAAGTTTTGAAACTGCTGAATGAAACTGCCAAACGATAAGTTTTAGGGGCAATCTTGTATTTTCACCATGCTTTTCATTGGCCTCTATAAATACACCATTATGTCACTCTCTTTTATTACACTCTTTAATCATCAAGAACCCTAAAAGAGAAAGAGAGATTTTTAAGAGAAAAAGCATCAAGATTGCTTCTTTAATTCTCTAAACTCATTTCTATGTACATTAATCATCATCTAAGCATCATCTAGGATCATCTAGTATATGCTAGTGCATGGGTTTTCTTCAACACACATATTATGGTAAGTTATTCACTATTATCTTACATAATTAGTGTTCTTACTTAACAATTTATCTCATTCATTACTTGTATGTTCTTAGTGTACTTTCTACATACAAGATTGAGATTATGTGTTGAATATTTGAGTGTTGTATTTTGATAGCTATACCTAGATTGACATATCTCACATAGCTATGCTTTATGCCATGTCATATAGCAATTAATATCTATGATTGATTTAATTGACATTTAATAATCTTAGATAAGCATTTAGTGTAACCTAGCATTAATTGTATATTTTGAAATCTTTGCATATTCACTTAGGTTGTTTAACGTCTTTATTAAGAATTGAGACTTGTGACTAAGGTTGCTTAGGCCGTAAGCAAATTGGACTAGATTCACTTTTAAAGGCCTATAGGTAGTAGTGGTGGGTTATAGATTGTAAGAGGTTAAAGTCAATCTAGGTTGTAAACACCATTGCAATTATTGGATTCGAGGTTCGTGTGTGGCGCACATAACAGCCCATGGTTTTTCCTTGTTGAAGGTTTCCATCAAAAAAAATCGAGTGTTATTTAAATTCCGCACTTTACACTTGATTTATTGCTTTGACTAGATTGGGGTATTTCCATAATATTGACTAATCGTGAAAATTGGTAATAATCGTTTAAAATCTATTCACCCCCCTTCTAGATAGTTTTATACATACGCATTATTAGTTTCAAGGTTGGCAAACATTTGAGTACATGGTTGACCAGAAAGAAGGATACTCTAAAATTGGATTCACTCAAAAGGACATTCATAACAAGATTGCTAAGATGATTAAAAGCTTTTGAAAGTGATTCACAAGCAGCAATTTCGTATCTCGAGTCAAAGGCATTTACTGAACCTAACTTTTACTGCAGGTTTAACACAGATGATGATGATAGGCTTGCTAATATATTTTGAAGGGACTCCCATTCTCTATTCGAGTACAAGTGCTTCGTCGATGTTCTTGTTTTTGACACCACTTACAGGACAAATGCTTATAGCAAGACTTTGGTTTTATTGTCGGTGCAAACAATCATAGTGCTACTTGTGTATTTGGTGCTACACTTTTGTTAGACGAGACGTTCAGTTCATACAAATGGGCCCTTACTAAACTCATGGATTCAATGGGCATCAATCATCCTCTTTTTATAATGACGGATGGAGACGAAATAACGCGACAGGAAATCGATGAGGTATTTCTAAACTGTCGGCATAGGGTATGTGGATGGCATGTAGCAAGAAATGCATGTGTTCACATTAACAGCCCTAAGAAGTCATCGGCATTTAGATCCTTCATCTTTAACCACATAGACGAGGACAAATTCGATAAATGTTCAAAATTAATACAAATGTAGTTAAATTGCTTAAAGCATACCTAGAGGGGGGGGGGGGGTGAATAGGTTTTTACACCTTTTTCAATCCCTTGAAACAAACATTTGTTTTTCTCTCAAGGTAGCTTTACATACAACACGTAATCCAAAAACATCCATACATAAACAATATAATCATGTGATCATTTAGGCAATGTCTATATATATAAAGAGTTGCATGAGGTATAAAATACAAAAATCTGAATCAACAAAGAATACTTGTATTATAATATTGTTCAAGGAATTACAAGTGTTAACAAATACAATTATACATCAAAGTAACAATATGCAAAAGAATAAAGAATATAAGTATGATCAAATCTTTATTGCTTTACAAATCACACTTAACACATCTTGATTCCAAATTTCATAAATGATGAATGTACTATAAGATTAAGAGCAAACATATATATACAAGTAATAAAGAGAGATATGAAGAATTAACACATGAGTTTTTTTAACATGGTAAAACCTCCAAGGAGGAAACATCCACGAGTTGAACTACAATCATTGGGTACTATATATATTGGATGGTAAATTAGAAATTCCACAAAGTGACCAATCTTAGATTAACAACCCATGTAGAGTCTATCTCTACCCAACCCTATTGGAAAGTATGAAATCCTTCAATGATGCGAAGCCACCATATATTGGACAACATACCAAACCAAAATCGATGGAAGATTATAAATTCCTCAAGAGTGCATACACATCCAGTGTACCCCGCTCTATTGGAGTCTATGTCTATTCATACACATAGGCTTACAAATAATATAACCAACTCTCTATCCAAGGCATTCTTGCCTTTAGAGAGCCTCTTTGCATAGCTATCCGAACCTTCCCGATCCTAGCCATGACTTCTTGCTTCCCTATCCGAGTCATCTCAACTCTAAACAAGACTTCTTGCTTGGCTATCCAAACATCATGTCCTAACCAATACTTCATGCCTTTCACAAGGACTTCCTAGTGTGATCATGTGAATGCAAAATAATGCAATCAGGCAATTCAACATAGAACATGTGATCAATACATTCCATGACACAAATAGACCTAAACATGTGAAACACAAATCTAATAGTCTAGATGCAAAAACATGAATTAAACCTAGAGTAAGTGAAAACACATAACACAAAAACTCCTAGTTTCATTCATACAAACAACACTTGGAATAGATCATATTCATGAAGCACATATTCAAGATGTCATACATATACACAATAAAATGCTAGAATTATAAAATCATTTCAATTAACATTCTAGACAAAGAATTAGAGAAACGATAAAATGATTACTCAATTAAATCCTAGATTTCTTTAAAAACACATACATATACACATACAATAATCCTAGATTACATCAATCATAGGATCAAAACAAAATACAAGGTCATTTATCATTAAAATGATTCAATCAAGTCTCAAACAACCTTAGATATCAAACGAATCACAATACAACTCTCAAACATGTGAAAATCATAGAATCAAAGAAACTAGATCACATATGTCTCTAATTAGACTTTTGATTAGGTTTGATTATGAAGCTATCTTTCTCAATAGCATTAAACATACATATACATACATATAGAAGAAGAAACCCCAAGCAAATTGAAGGTTATAAAAGAAGAAATCTCAAAGATAAGACAACTACCTTCCAATCACGACCTGTTTCGGTTTTCTATGTAGAACCACTGAGAAAATCAATCAAATAGCTGCAAGACCACTTGGAAAAGATAGATGACTTCATTACGAACAATCTCCGACTTGATTACGAACAATCTCCAACTTGAATCACTCAATTCTGACTTCATATGAGAAAGTTATGGTGTTTGGAAGGTGAGAAAAAGTTGAGATAAAATTCTGTACTTAAAAAATTTTAATTTTTCTTCTTTAATGGAATGGGAGGGAAATGAGAACTTTTAAAAGAATCCAAGAAAGGGAAAATACAAGCCAATTAGAGCATGCCATGTCAGCAGCCTATACGGGGCGCGTGTGGCACACGTGGGCATAGAGGGTTCCAGCTCGGGTGCCACATGTGGCCATGCAAGGTTGGCCTTGTTAGGATTATGCTCAATAGCAAGAGTGTAATGTTGTAATTAACAATCTTTTTCATATTAATAAAGTGATTTCTGGTTTAACAAATCGTATAGCATTTATAGTTTGTATTATAATTGTCAAAGTAAATAATCATAAGGTCTAAAGACTATGGGAAAAGAAGAATTGTTCGTACATCTGGATATGTATGTGGTAGACACAATTCTTTAGTTAGTCTTGAATATTGTTCACAACTTAAGTTAAAGGTTGGGCACTTTTATCTTGTTAAAGTTGTAGAATTCTTTTGCTAGCATTTGAGTGGGATCAAATGAGATATGATGAGTCTAAAATCATCGGAGTGTCTTCGAGCAAAAGGATCTAGTGCACTGGGTGCATTGAACTGGATCACAATGAAAAGCTTTATCTAGAACCGTCAATAGATAATAGTCTTTTCATTATCAGGACAATCGGAGAGTCTATCTTAATCCTGAGATAAATGATGGACTTATGGTTGCAAGTGATATCATTGAGTTATCAATGAGTACGATTATATCGCATAGTCTATCCTCGATAGTTTGGTGATATTCATTTGTTAATCGATAGAGGACTTCATTTATAGATATGGACATCGTGGCTCCATTTAATTAAATGAGAGCATAATATCATCATATGGATGTTTTGAGGTAATTGGATATTAAATCTCAACGTTGAGTTTTCGATAGTGTCTATTGAAAACATGGCTTCTGGACAAGTCAAAATATCCAAGTTCAAAACGTGGTCATATGAGTAAATATGGTAACTTGGAGAGTTATAGGCGGTCTATGAACTCTTGGCGATTACTGATATTAATCACGAGGATACACTATCTCCAATATGATTGTCTAGGGTATGAATGAGGAGCATCTTCCTTTTCTATCTTTATTTAAGAGTTCAGTTTTAGCTCTTTAGTGGAATGAGTTAAAATTAATGGATCGGACCTAAGTGAATCATTTGTTGATTGTGATTAGGTTATGTCTATTGAAGCTTAAATTTAGATGGCCCGCCAAGATCCCCAATCCACACGGACTTGCATGGATCACTTGATATATTCTACCGGACCAATTTAAGGGTCCATCTAGAATTGCATTTAATATATTAAGAATATAATTTGCACATTATTTAAGTAATGGGCTGCTCAATTATATTAATATATTAATGAAAGACATGTGGGCTTGTTTCTTTTAGTAAGAATGGGTCTGGTTCACATGTGGGCTTTTTTATTTAAAGTCCAATGGATTAAATGAAATAGGAAAATAATATTAGGCCCATCTTATATATAAGTGGGGCGGCTAGGTTAAAGTTTTGACCTAAAAATATTATTTTGTTTCATTTGTTTTAATTAAATAAGAATTAATTGATTTATTGATTAATTGTTTAATTAAAGAAACAAATCTTTCCTAAAAGTAAAAGACTTGTTTGATAAGTAAATAAATAAATTAGTATTATTTATTTAATCAAATAAGGAGTCTTTTTTTTATTTAGTCAAATAAAAGAATAAAAATAAAAGAGTTGGATTAGGGTTTGAAGTCTATAAAGTTAAAAAGAATTAGGGTTGAATTTGAGTCACCCTATATAAGTGACATGATGAAATTCGGCCAACCCTAATTAGATACTACATAGAATTCGGCAACCCTAAAGGAAAAAGAAGAAAAATTCGGCCAACCTATATATATGTTCTTATAGGGTTCGGCCACATCAATTAATTGGTGCTTGAGTTTTTATTTTCTTTTTCTTCTTCTTCTTAATTCTAAGAGAGTTTTTATTCTAGAGAGACAAAAAGGAGTGAAAAATTATTCTTTGATAGTATACAATTGCTTAAACATCAATAAGCTTGTGTATACGATATCGATCTAGGTTCACGCGAGTTTCGATCATAAGATTGTGAACTCAAAAGTGACCGGAATAATTTTGACATTCTTTTGATTGTTTTGTGACTAACAAAGAAAAGAAAGTATTTGTTTGGTCCATTCACAGGTTTGCAATTCAAAGGAAAGGGAGACCACGCTCCTAGGTGATCCACGTTCGTGCTCGGATTGAAGGTCTTGCGGATTACCATCGACGTAAGTCAATCGGATCACGCGACAAGAGGTAATTTACTTTTGTTGATATATATGCATGTTTATTGATTAAAAGGGTTTAAGGTTCATAAAGGAAAAATTTTAAAAGTCACTAAATCGTCTTTAGTATCGCTTCCGCTGCGTGTAACACTTTTATTTGTTTATTTTTCCCTAACAATTGGTATCAGAGCCTAGGTTGAACCCTTTTAATTAATTAACGTATATATACGTGGATCTATTTCTTTTTATTGTGATTATGCATGTTTAGAAAGAGATGGCACTCTAGGTATTCAAATATATAATTACATGTGATGTATGGATTTATATATATTTTATGTGGTTTGTTATTGCTCGATTTTGGCCCTAGATTTTCAATGTAATTTTTGTTTCGGAGTTGTAACAAGAAGGGTGGTCTATTATCGCCATAATTCCTTCTTGGTAGATTGCTAGGTTTTATTTATTTTTATATATATGTGCAGTATTTTTTTAGGGTTACTGCAGTTTTTTTTATTTATTTTTAGTATGTGCAGTTTTTGGTTTGTAAAAATACTGCAGTGAATAAAAAAAAAATAAAAATTAATACTGCAGTATTTATTATATATATACTGCCGTAATATATTTAGGTCTTGGAGATTCGAAGACACGAAGCAAAACGAAGCAACCGGAACCAAGTACGAGCACCGTGCGCACCCTAGGAGTGGATTGGGCTGCGCATGACAAGCCCAAACTTTGGTGGGCTGCGCATGGCAGCCTTGTGTGGCCTTATGGGCTGCGCAAGGCAGCCCCTTTGTGGGGTTGTGGGCTGCGCACGCCCATGGGAGAAGGCCGAAGGATGAGCGTATGGTTGATGGGCCACCTGAAGATCTTGTATTCCTGACAAATTGTAATTTACTTGTTTTTCTAGGATGGGCCAAAATTGTTGCTATTTAATTTATGCTTAAATATTACAATATTTGTTATTGTATGATAACATGACATATAGAATAGGAGTGCCACGCATATATCTCTTTTGGTATGAACATGCATTGAATGATTTAGGTATCTAAATTGGCATCTAGATAACTCGGTAAATCATTCTATGGGATTTAATCACACGCCTTAAATAATTGAGTGGGAGAAGGTGTTTTGGTAACACCTATGGCCTCCAAGGTTAGTTGAGCTTTATTATTTATTGGTAATCCCCCCAAGGGGCGTCCATGAATGGAATTTAGCAACATACTTCCTTACAAGGATAGACTAGACAATGGACTCAAACGAGATCTACTCCCCAAGGAGGGATTTTCGTGAGAGAAAATTGAGGGTCGATATCTTGGTAACACACTCAATGTAATTTTATTGATATCCTCCCAAAAGTTCTTGTCAGTAAAATTGCAAGGCTAAAATTGAAAACGCTGGTTGTTATGTTAACAATTAGGTGGGACCTAGTCTAACTAGTAAATGGTGCGAACTCCCAAAGGAGGCGTAACATTTATGGGTGTTAGATCACCGTTGAATTTTATGATTGAGTTATTTATTTAATTCAAGATAAATATTTAAAAGTGCTTTATCATGATTATTTCCTTATATATGTTTTGTTTTATTCAGAAATCATGACCCTATCACTTATGAACATCCTGAAAGATAACACTTTAACTGGAGATAATTATGTCACATGGAAAAGGAAAATTGGGTTGTTACTGCAAAGTGAAAAACATAAGTTTGTTCTAACTACTCCTAAACCACCTGCTCCTAATAATGAATCTAGCATAATGTGTAGAGATGAGTATGAACAGTGGAAGACTTCAGATGATATGGCAAAATGTTACATTATGGCCACTATCTCCGACGTGTTGCAACAGCAGCATGAAGGAATGGAGTCCGCTGCTGATATAATGATGTCTCTAGAGGAGATGTTTGCTATGAAGTCTAGGACGACTAAGAGAGAGGCAGTGACTGCTTTTATGAATCTTAGGATGAAACCTGGACAGGCTGTGAAAGATCACATGATGAAAGTCATAGCACATCTCAACATTGCTGAACTGCATGGCGCTGAGATAGATGGTGAGACAAAGATTGATATGGTTGTCAATTCATTGTCAGATTCCTTTGATCAGTTCAAATTGGACTACACTTTGAACAAAAAGGAATACACCTTACAAGGCCTGATGCAAGATGTTCAAAGTGCTGAAAAGATCCTTGTGAAAGGCAAAGGTCAAGAGATTCATATGGTTGGTAAAGTTGCTACTGTTAAGGCCCGTCAAAAGGTCAAGAAACAACAGAAGAAAAAGCAACTTGGGCCTATCAAGAAGGAGACCAAGAAAGTAACCAAGATCAAAGGGAAATGCTTCCTTTGTGGTGAAAAGGGACATTGGAAGAGAAATTGCCCAAAGTCCCAGAACAAGAAGGAAGAAGGTAATTTGAATTATCTAGAAACATGTTTTTGGCTGATTCTACAGATTCTTGGATCATAGACTCAGGAGCCACTAATCATGTTTGTTATTCCTTGCAGGGGTTTCAAGAAAGGAGAAAGCTGAGTAAGAATGAAATCAATTTGCGCTTGGGCAACGGAACGTTAGTGTCTGCAAGTGCAGTGGGAGATATTAGAGTTTATTTGGATTCTAGAAGGCATTTAGATTTAATAGACGTTTATTATGTACCTCAATTCAAGAGGAATTTAATTTCAGTTTCTTGTTTGAATAAATTTGGATATTCGGTTACTTTTAATAAAGTTTTTATTATTAGTAAGAATGACAAAATTATTTGCCAAGGTACATTGGAAAACGGTCTATACTTTTTGCATAGAAATATCTCTCACTCGTTAGACACAGAAATAACGGAACCTAATCATAAAAGAGTAAAATTATCAACAGATGAAACCTACCTTTGGCATTTACGCTTAGGTCATATTAACCTTAATAGGATTAAAAGATTGGTAAGTGACGGACCTTTAAGTGACTTAAAGGTTGATGATCTACCAACTTGTGAATCTTGTTTGGAAGGTAAAATGACCAAAAGGACGTTCTCTGCCAAAGGTGCAAGAGCCACCGAATGTTTAGGATTGATACACACTGATGTATGTGGACCTATGAGCATTCAAGCTAGAGGTGGATATGAGTACTTCATCACCTTCACGGATGATTACTCAAGATTTGGTTATGTGTATCTCATGAGACATAAGTCGGATGCTTTTGACATGTTCAAAGCATTCAAAGTTGAAGTGGAAAATCAGCTTGAGAAACACATAAAAATCTTGAGATCTGATCGTGGTGGAGAATATCTATCTGGTGAGTTTCAGCAATATCTTATTGATAATGGGATAGTTTCTCAGTTTTCTGCACCAGGTACACCTCAACAGAATGGGGTAGCAGAAAGGAGAAATAGAACTCTTTTGGATATGGTTAGGTCTATGTTGAGTTATTCAACGCTTCCTATTTCTTTTTGGGGATATGCTTTACAAACTGCTATATACATTCTAAACGATGTACCATCTAAGTCTGTTCCTAAAACACCGCATGAGTTGTGGACTGGGCGCAAGCCTAGTTTACAACACTTAAGGATATTTGGTTGTCCTGCGCATGTGTTAAAAGGAAAGACAGAAAAGATGGAGTCCCGTTCAGAAACATGTATATTTGTAGGGTATCCAAAAGAAACTAAAGGATATTATTTCTATAGTCCTTCAGATCTTAAAGTATTTGTTTCGACAAATGCTAAATTTCTGGAAAAGGACTATATGAATGATTTTGTGCCTAGAAGTAGAATTGTCCTGAATGAGATGTCAGGAGATACAATTCCACGAGAGGTTACACAACCTAACCCAATTATAAGTTCCGATCCAACACAAGATCAACAACCTACCATTCCTCGTCGTAGTGGGAGGGTTAGAACACAACCGAAAGATACATCGGTCTGGGAGAATCAGTGGAGAATCTCCCGGACGACGATGATCCCTATACGTACAAGGAAGCTATGGAGGATGTTGATAGTCGCCATTGGCAAAAGGCAATGCAATCCGAGATTGAATCTATGTTCGATAACAAAGTCCGGTCCCTTGTAGACTTGCCTAAAGGGATAAAACCCATTGGGTGCAAGTGGGTATACAAGAGGAAAAGAGGTATGGATGGAAAGGTGGAAACCTTTAAAGCTAGATTGGTAGCTAAAGGGTATACACAGAAAGAAGGTATCGATTACGAGGAAACCTTCTCTCCTGTGGCCATGCTTAAATCCATTAGGATACTCTTATCCATTGCAGCATCTTTAGATCTAGAGATTTGGCAAATGGACGTCAAGACAACTTTCCTAAATGGAAGTCTTGACGAAAGCATCTACATGATGCAACCAGAGGGATTCATTGAAAAGGGCCAAGTGGATAAGGTATGCAAGTTGCAGAAATCCATATATGGATTAAAGCAAGCATCCAGATCCTGGAACATAAGGTTTGATCAAGCTGTCAAAGGTTTTGGATTTATTCAGAATCCTGACGAACCTTGTGTATACAAAAGGATTAAAGGCGACAAGTTGGTTTTCCTGATTCTTTATGTTGATGATATACTACTCATTGGAAACGATGTAGGTGTATTAACATCAGTAAAAGAATGGTTAGCAAAACAATTTGATATGAAGAACTTAAGAGAAGCAAGTTTTATTCTAGGTATCCAAGTAATAAGGGATAGAAAGAATAGAACGATTGCATTATCCCAAGCTTCATACATAGACAAAATCTTGTCTAGGTTTTCCATGCAGGATTCCAAGAAAGGTATGTTACCTTTCAGACATGGAATCAAGCTTTCTAAGGAACAAGTTCCTAAGAATGAGCATGAAGAGCAATTCATGAGTAGAGTTCCATATGCCTCGGCAGTTGGAAGTCTCATGTATGCAATGCTCTGTACTAGACCAGATATTTGTTTTGCTGTTGGCATAGTTAGCAGGTTTCAATCGAAACCTGGACCTGATCACTGGACGGCAGTCAAGCATATTTTCAAGTATCTTAAGAGAACGAGAGATAATATGCTTGTATACTCTGGAGGGGATTTGGTTCCCGTTGGGTATACAGATTCTGATTTCCAATCAGATTCTGACTCCAGAAAATCCACATCAGGGGCTGTGTTTACTATTGGAGGAGGAGCAGTTATATGGAGGAGTATCAAGCAATCTTGTATTGCTGATTCCACCATGGAAGCTGAGTATGTTGCTGCATGCGAAGCTGCCAAAGAGGCTGTTTGGCTTCCGCCAATTCTTGATTGACTTAGAAGTGGTTCCTAGTGCGAATAAGCAGATCACTATCTACTGTGACAACAGTGGAGCAGTGGCTAATTCGAAAGAACCAAGAAGTCACAAGAGAGGTAAACACATTGAAAGAAAGTATCATCTTTTAAGGGAGATTGTTCAAAGAGGTGACGTGACGATTACCAAAATCACGTCAGCAGAAAATCTAGCGGATCCCTTCACAAAGGCTCTACCTCAGAAGAGTTTCGATGGGCATCTAGAGAATATGGGCTTGAGAGATATGACACATTTGCTATAGCGCAAGTGGGAGATTGTTAGGATTATGCTCAATAGCAAGAGTGTAATGTTGTAATTAACAATCTTTTTCATATTAATAAAGTGATTTCTGGTTTAACAAATCGTATAGCATTTATAGTTTGTATTATAATTGTCAAAGTAAATAATCATAAGGTCTAAAGACTATGGGAAAAGAAGAATTGTTCGTACATCTGGATATGTATGTGGTAGACACAATTCTTTAGTTAGTCTTGAATAATGTTCACAACTTAAGTTAAAGGTTGGGCACCTTTATCTTGTTAAAGTTGTAGAATTCTTTTGCTAGCATTTGAGTGGGATCAAATGAGATATGATGAGTCTAAAATCATCGGAGTGTCTTCGAGCAAAAGGATCTAGTGCACTGGGTGCATTGAACTGGATCACAATGAAAAGCTTTATCTAGAACCGTCAATAGATAATAGTCTTTTCATTATCAGGACAATCGGAGGGTCTATCTTAATCCTGAGATAAATGATGGACTTATGGTTGCAAGTGATATCATTTGAGTTATCAATGAGTACGATTATATCGCATAGTCTATCCTCGATAGTTTGGTGATATTCATTTGTTAATCGATAGAGGACTTCATTTATAGATATGGACATCGTGGCTCCATTTAATTAAATGAGAGTATAATATCATCATATGGATGTTTTGAGGTAATTGGATATTAAATCTCAACGTTGAGTTTTCAATAGTGTCTATTGAAAACATGGCTTCTGGACAAGTCAAAATATCCAAGTTCAAAACGTGGTCATATGAGTAAATATGGTAACTTGGAGAGTTATAGGCGGTCTATGAACTCTTGGCGATTACTGATATTAATCACGAGGATACACTATCTCCAATATGATTGTCTAGGGTATGAATGAGGAGCATCTTCCTTTTCTATCTTTATTTAAGAGTTCGGTTTAGCTCTTTAGTGGAATGAGTTAAAATTAATGGATCGGACCTAAGTGAATCATTTGTTGATTGTGATTAGGTTATGTCTATTGAAGCTTAAATTTAGATGGCCCGCCAAGATCCCCAATCCACACGGACTTGCATGGATCACTTGATATATTCTACCGGACCAATTTAAGGGTCCATCTAGAATTGCATTTAATATATTAAGAATATAATTTGCACATTATTTAAGTAATGGGCTGCTCAATTATATTAATATATTAATGAAAGACATGTGGGCTTGTTTCTTTTAGTAAGAATGGGTCTGGTTCACATGTGGGCTTTTTTATTTAAAGTCCAATGGATTAAATGAAATAGGAAAATAATATTAGGCCCATCTTATATATAAGTGGGGCGGCTAGGTTAAGGTTTTGACCTAAAAATATTATTTTGTTTCATTTGTTTTAATTAAATAAGAATTAATTGATTTATTGATTAATTGTTTAATTAAAGAAACAAATCTTTCCTAAAAGTAAAAGACTTGTTTGATAAGTAAATAAATAAATTAGTATTATTTATTTAATCAAATAAGGAGTCTTTTTTTTTATTTAGTCAAATAAAAGAATAAAAATAAAAGAGTTGGATTAGGGTTTGAAGTCTATAAAGTTAAAAAGAATTAGGGTTGAATTTTAGTCACCCTATATAAGTGACATGATGAAATTCGGCCAACCCTAATTAGATACTACATAGAATTCGGCAACCCTAAAGGAAAAAGAAGAAAAATTCGGCCAACCTATATATATGTTCTTATAGGGTTCGGCCACATCAATTAATTGGTGCTTGAGTTTTTATTTTCTTTCTTCTTCTTCTTAATTCTAAGAGAGTTTTTATTCTAGAGAGACAAAAAGGAGTGAAAAATTATTCTTTGATAGTATACAATTGCTTAAACATCAATAAGCTTGTGTATACGATATCGATCTAGGTTCACGCGAGTTTCGATCATAAGATTGTGAACTCAAAAGTGACCGGAATAATTTTGACATTCTTTTGATTGTTTTGTGACTAACAAAGAAAAGAAAGTATTTGTTTGGTCCATTCACAGGTTTGCAATTCAAAGGAAAGGGAGACCACGCTCCTAGGTGATCCACGTTCGTGCTCGGATTGAAGGTCTTGCGGATTACCATCGACGTAAGTCAATCGGATCACGCGACAAGAGGTAATTTACTTTTGTTGATATATATGCATGTTTATTGATTAAAAGGGTTTAAGGTTCATAAAGGAAAAATTTTAAAAGTCACTAAATCGTCTTTAGTATCGCTTCCGCTGCGTGTAACACTTTTATTTGTTTATTTTTTCCCTAACAGGCCTATGGCCAATCTCGCTCCTCTCTTATAACGCTCGCGTTCTTCGACCGAATTCGGGCCTCAGAACTCCGATTTCAAATCTGTCTTCGGATTATGAATTGTGACTCCCTCACACACAATAAAGACTACAAAACTTTACAAAAAGGTTGAGAATTCATTTCGGAAAATGACGACGAAGACAACTCAACGAATGAGAACGTAAAGTAGTGTAGCTATATTGTTTGGACTCGAAACCTAATGAATGAGTAACCGAAATTACCGGGACTCAATAATAAATCATAAGAGATCATGTTCAAGTCCAAAAAAAATAAAAATAAAAAGAAAACAAATAGACACCAAGTCACACACATATGCTGTTTCCTATACATAGTCTCAGAACATGCATTTTCCAATGAGTTTCAATTTAAATCTAATGCATGAGTATATATTGCCAAGTGTGTTAAAGTGTTAAATAAATATTGTTCAACTATGTAGGGACACAAATGAATGTCATGTGTGTGTGTGTGTACCTAGCCTTGTAAGAGGAATGAGGTATATATTACCTTTATTGTGCAATGAAGCACATTCCTCCTTGAACAACACCAACTTGCATGAAATGTGGCTGAGTATTTCTTTGAAGCTTCAAATCATCAATCTTAAGACCACTATCACTTTGATATGGAATATATGCCAAAACAAACCAAAAAACTAACAATGTTGTAAATAAATGATAAAACAATAATGTATCGAAGACAACGTTTGGGTTATTATGATGTACGAAAAGAGGCATAGATGGGCATAAACATATTCCAAGGGCCATTTTTTTGCCGGAATGCGCAGCACTCAAAGATCATACTTAATGAATAATTACATGAAAGAATATGTTTGCATCTGTGACAAATTGTTTGACTTATTCCCTCAAATCAATAGGGCACTCATGAGGTTAAGAAACAATTTCTTTACCGACGAATATGCTTCAAACACTAAGAGTCTAGTGATCTTAAGCCATATAAAGTCATTGGAGAAGCATGCATCTTCCATCTACACTTATCGTATCTACTGTAACATTACTAAAGAGATCAACGATTCAACAAAGTATTCACACTTTGCACCGTGGAATGAGGAGAATGAAGTCGAATACGTTCTCACCAAATATGATTCTCCATATAAAAAGACTATGAGTGTTTTTTACCATAGGCACATAATTGATTTTCAGCAAGTCGTTGAGGATGGTGATTGGGATTCATCAAAGCACAATCTTCTAGTACTTTCGTGTGAATGCAAGTTGTTACAAAATAAAGAAATTCCCTATTGTCATATGTTTTATGTTATGAAAGTGGAGAACATTACAAAGATTCCACAGTCCTTGATATTTAAGAGGTGGACGAAGTCAGCTGCAGATGACGTTCGTATCCATCTCTAGCCTGATGATGACTGTTCGAAGAGTGTTGATATTGCCTAGTTCGATTTATTGAGTGTAGAGTGTAACTATATCTGTCACTGTGGGAGCCAAACTGAAGAAGGTTTCAATTTGATTAAAAGGGAACTCAATATTATGAGAAATACTATGCAAGGGTTGGATGATGAGTTCCGAAATAATTGCAACAAAATTGGTGATGATTCTGGTACAAAGAACAAAATTTTAAAAGATCCAAATGTTGTGAAGACCAAAAGCAGACCCACTGGTCTAACTACACCTACTACACTAGCAGCCAAGCCACTGAAGCGTAAAAGACCAAATCAGTGCCGTATATGCCACATTTCTGGGCACTACTGGCTTAATTGTCCAAAAAAAGAATCAGACAGTTAGTCACTTTCATTAGTGTTTTGGGTTGATGATGCATTTGGATTTTTTCATTTGTCTTGTTTGTTATATGTATTTGGTTGTCACTGGGTTGTTGTGTAATTATCATGAATGTTAGTTATTTTCGTTATTTTTTGTTGCGTTTATAATTCTATTTGGGTTGTTTATTATATGATTTCAATTGACATGTACTTTGTTTGATGTATGGAGTTTGAACTGGACCACAACGACACATAATTTTATATATACTAATTATGTGTCTATGTGGTCCAGATGACTTCCATTGAAATTTATCTAGTTTTGTTTGTATATTTTGTACTGGGCCACAACGAGCCCATATGTTTAAAGAGGCTTATAAATGCAAAAGTTTAAGATTACATTTAAAGAACGACAGTCGAATAAAATAATTATGTGTCTAAAGCCCAACAAATGCTTCAAAGACAGCCTAGAAGTTTTTAATGATTATAAAAGTTGCCATGTACGTAGTTAACCAAAATTATCCTCCAACTCAAAACCTAGACTTACCTTACCTCCAATGCCAATTAATATGAAGAACACACTACTATAAATCTATAGAAATAATGCGATCACGTTAAATAAAATGAAATTACAGGAACCATAGTAATTTTACGTTATAAAGGATATAACATTTGATATTATTTGATTACTCCACATTACACATTGTTATGGGAATTTACGCAGCAACCAAAGAATGGCAATTGAAGACAGAAATATAAAAGCCCTAGTTTTCTGAATGGTTGCCCTCTTCTTAGCCAAATCAAACTCCAACACTCGAACACGATTTGTTAAGCCCATATTTTCACTTTCGTAGAGCCGATGAAGTCATTTCGACCTATGAAATTCCCTTTGTAACCTTTGCAATTCTTCATTCAATGAGATATCAATTGGGATAATTGTAACTGGTACTTCACGACCCAACCATTTGAAGTAATTACATCCACCAATTTCTTTATGTCGTTTAACACCCGAAATGTAAGCTGTATTAATTCATAATAACTTAAAATAGTCATTTATAGTTCATTAACCTTTCCTTTGGAACACTCTTCAAATAGTCTTTTATAGTTTCAAGGTGTTATGGCAAGATATTCTCTCAATGGTAGCCCACATTTGCATTTTCCCTCCTCATACCCACGTACGTTTGAAGAAGAGGAAGATGAAATTAACAAAACCTTTTATTGTGCAAGTGAGAGAATATGAATAAAACCTTCCCCAAAAAAACAAACAATTTGTAACTACTACTATTTTTCAATAAAAAAAGCTATTTAAATCCAGATTTATCTAATTTTAAAAAATAACAATCTAAAAGTCAGATCAAGTACATGCCAACACTTACACAAATATAATATTGTGGAATAAGATTATATATAAAATTAGAACAAGTTCAAACTTAACTGCAAATATAAACTATGACAATTTTTTTTTTTTTTTTAAATACAACAGCCAGGGTTAACTTTAAAAAAACTAAAATTTTGAGAGAGAGAGAGAGAGTTGTAGGGTTTCTGAATGTTTTGTTTATGTTGTTTAGAGTTTTAGGTTTTTTTTTTATTTTTTTATTTTTTTTATATTATAATTTATACATCATATCTATAAAATTATTCAAATAACCTTAACACACCATAAAACATTATCTCAAACGATGCATTTATTGCACATGTTTATTCCTCTTTCATTTCTTTAATATCCCGAATCCATTAATATTAAAAAAAAAATAATGTTTCATCTTCCCTATCATATGACTATCTAATTCTTGTACCCATATGCACATAAAATGTTTTAAACATTCATAGTGTAAAGAATTATATCGAAGGATATAAATGTTATACATATATCATATGTTTGCCCTCCCACATGCAGACAATACTTCAAATGACAAGTTAATATATAGTAGTTACCGAATTATTCCTAAATGTGTACAATAGATCAATTCATTTTCCCATAGTCATTTATATTAATTGAAATTTATTAGTTATTACGGCAATGCAAATTGTTGTTCGACTATCCAATTCTTGTCCCCATATGCACATAAAGTGTTTTAAGCATTCATAGTGTAATGTTTATATCAAAGGATATCAATGTTATACCTATATCATATGATTCAACTCCCACATGCACACATTACTAAAAATGACAAGTTAACATATAATAGTTACCAAATTATTCCTAAATGTGTACAATAGGTCAATTTATTTTCCTATATAGTTGTAACGGTAGTACTAATTGTTGTCCGACTATCCAATTCTTGTCCCCATATGCACATAAAATGTTTTAAGCATTCAAAGTGTAAATGTTTATATAAAAGGACATCAATGTTATACCTATGTCATATGATTCCTCTCCCACATGCACACATTTCTACAAATGACAAGTTAACATATAGTAGTTACCGAATTATTCCTAAATGTGTACAATAGGTCAATTCATTTTCCCATATAGTTATAAGGGTAGTACAAATTGTTATCCGAATATCCAATTCTTGTCCCCATATGCACATAAAGTTTTTTAAGCATTCATAGTGAAATGTTTATATCAAAGGATATCAATGTTATACCTATGTCATATGATTCCTCTCCCACATGCACACATTACTACAAATGACAAGTTGAAATATAGTAGTTACCGAATTATTCTTAAATGTGTAAAATAGGTCATTTCAGTTTCCCATATAGTTATAACGGTAGTACAAATTGTTATCTGAATATCCAATTCTTGTCCCTATATGCACATAAAGTTTTTTAAGCATTCATAGTGAAATGTTTATATCAAAGGATATCAATGTTATACCTATGTCATATGATTCCTCTCCCACATGCACACGTTACTACAAATGACAAGTTGACATATAGTAGTTACCGAATTATTCCTAAATGTGTACAATTGGTCATTTCAGTTTCCCATATAGTTATAACGGTAGTACAAATTGCTGTCCGACTATCCAATTCTTGTCCCCATATGCACATAAAATGTTTTAAGCATTCAGTGTAAATGTTTATATCAAATGACATCATTGTTATACCTATATCATATGATTCCGCTCCCATATGCGCACATTACTACAAATGACAAGTTAATATATAGTAGTTACTGAATTATTCCTAAATGTGTAAATAGGTCAATTCATTTTCCCATATAGTTATAACGGTAGTAGAAATTGTTGTCTGACTATCCAATTCTTGTCCCCATATGCACATAAAATGTTTTAAGCATTCATAGTGTAAATGTTTATATAAAAGGACATCAATGTTATACATATGTCATATGATTCCCCTCCCACATGTACACATTACTACAAATGATAAGTTAACATATAGTAGTTACCGAATTATTCCTAAATATGTACAATAGGTCAATTCATTTTCCAATATAGTTATAACGGTAGTACAAATTGTTATCCGACTATCCAATTCTTGTCCCCATATGCACATAAATTTTTTTAAGCATTCATAATGAAATGTTTATATCAAAGGATATCAATGTTATACCTATGTCATATGATTCCCTACCACATGCACAGATTACTACAAATGACAAGTTAGCATATAGTAGTTACCGAATTATTCCTAAATGTGTACAATAGGTCAATTAATTTTCCCATATAGTCATTTATGTACGTTAACACTCATGTGTACAATTGTTCAATTCATACATGGTCCTATATTAATTTTGTTTAAGTATGAGGCATAACAGTATAATATTTTATATTTTTGAAGTAATCAAAGTTTAATTAGATTTTATATGATAACACATCATTGAACTATACACTAATTTATATGAAATTATGTCACACTGGGTTGGATTCCAAAGGTTCTGATTGGCACCAAATGCCAACAATTATGACTTATATTTATATACACCACTTAATTTCTCTCCTTATTAATCTTTCTCTGACAGTTTTGGATTCCGTGTGTTTGGCACCGAATGCCAACAATTGTGACTACTATTTATATTTACTCTATATATATTCACCAAATAACGTTTTGTTTCCATATTAATCTCTTTCTCTCTCTGTATTTTCAATCTATTTTTTCTTTGTTTCTCTACCATGGAAAACCCTTCAGCAACTCCGACAAAGAAATTAAAAACTAACTCCAACTCCGACAGTGATAATCAAGAGACGGTGGTTCGTAACATATAGAAATTGGAACGCGATATAAATGCAGTAAACCGTAAGCTTTTTCGCCACCCCGCTCTTGACCAAATCAAGTTCAAACGTTTTACTGGAAAAGATATATCTGGTGTGTACAATTTAAGTATGGAGGATAGGTTTAAGCTTTTTAAGGACTATATGAAGAAGGTTCATCAAAAAGGCAATTGGGATGTGGTTGACCTAAGTCATGGAAATGATATATTGAAAGACTGATGCAGTTTTGGTATTTTTTTTTCTTCACTCTTTTATGTAAAGTGTGTTTAATCACACCAAGAACTTTTTTTGGTTTCATGATCATGTTTTGTAAAGTTCTGTTGTGTGTTTCTTCGTGAGAAGAACAAATGTGTGTTTCTTTTTGTTTGTAATTATATAACGTCTTTAGTTCTTGTGTTTATTAAACTGATCTTAAGTAATTCTGAAGCGGTTTACGTTTCTAAAACATGCCTATTGATTGATCGATATATAGGTTGATTGGATTCAATGAATGTAATTGTTATTTCTGGATTAATTGATAAAGTTTAATTAACTTGTACTTTTGTAAGTTTAATTATAAACAACATATCATCATCTATTAATAAAAAAACGATATCATCAACCATTAACGTTTATATTTTTTTTTTGTTGAAACTGTAATACGATTTAATATTGCTGTAATAAAATTTGTCAATGATTATAATATTGTTTAAATAATTACTTGGCATACAGATGAAGTAATCATGATCCCGATTTCACATTAATCGTTTTAGCTAAACCATTGCAATAAATTTTATAAATATTTATGTATTACTACATTTTTTGTAGTGCAAGTTGATATTACCAAAAATTAGTAATCGTAATCTCTTTTTTCAATTAATCTTTTCGGCTGAACCAACTTATTTAATATTTTTTAATTCAATTGGTATTTTTTTTATGTGGAAATGAATTTGAATTGTTTCAATAATTATGTTTTTACTGAACTCAGTAAATCCCTAAAAAAAACATTTCATTCAAATTTCATCTATCAAATCGATTAGAAAGAGTGATGGCGTATTTATGTATTACTACATCTTTTGTAGTGCAAGTTGATATTACCAACAACTAGTAATCATGATCTCTTTTTCCAATTAATCTTTTCGGTTGAATCAACTTATTATTATTATTTTTTAATTAAGTATGCTTTTCTGATGTGGAAAAGAATTTGAATTGTTTCAATTATTATATTTTTACTGATCTCAGCAAATCCCTAGAAAAATATTTAATTCAGATTGCATCTATCAAATCCATTGGATATTGTGATGACGGTTTGAATTTTTTTGGCTTAATTTTTCAAAATCATTAAATGAATGCATCAAATCAATAGATTGACCATATCCAACCAGCTGATGGTGTTAATAAATTATGACTGTAAATTTAGGCTTAATTTCTTGAGGATGTGAAATTTGTACAGGTCTAATATCAACTGAATCATTTTCATATAAAATTTGTTCAATATAACTTATGTAAAGCAACTCTCCTTTTGTTTCTCCTATTTTTTCCCTATTATGATATTTGTTATATGACAAAAAATATGATGAATCTCCTAATTTGAGATGGAGTACAGTTCCGAAGAAGAGTCATTTCACATTATATTGCAAATTTTCCTTTGTTGGGTGTTATTTTAATTTTTTAGGTTATAATTACATGGTGTATTTCTTAAGTCTTTGAACTACTACTATTGAATATGTAAGATCCTTGATTTGTATTAGCTTGATTCCATTGCAAAACTCTCTAAATTTGTAATAGTTGTTGCTTAGGTGGTTCTTGGCGAAAAGAAGCTTCAAAGGTGAAGAAACAACATCTTATGCAAATATCGTCTTCAAAGGGAACATCACATTCTTGGATGTTAAGGTATCAAGATTCTTCTTCCTCTTGCAAGATGTAAGCGCACACACACACAATTCATTCATGTGTATCCCTGCATCGTTATGCAAACATTTGGTATAACACATTCACACACATTTAAGTATGCATATGCATTGGTCTCGTATTGACAAACATTGTAGATTTGCATGTTTTTATGGCTATTGCTTAGATATGGCATACTTGTGTGACATTGTGTTTATTTGTTTGTATTTCTTGCATTTTGGACTTGAACATGATCTTATTTGATTTCTTATTGAGTCCCAGTCATTTCGGTTACTCATTCATTAGGTTTCGAGTCCAAACGATGTAGCTATGCTACTTTGCGTTCTTATTCGTTAAGTTGTCTTCGTCGTCATTTTTCGAGATGAATTCTTAACCTTTTTGCAAATTTTTATAGTCTTTGTTGTGCTTGAGGGAGTAATGGTTTGTAATCCAAAAAAGGAATCAAATTCGGAGTCTAGAGGCCCAGATACGGCTGAAGAACGAGAGCGGAGCGCGAGAGGAGCAAGATTGGCAAATGGCCAACCTTGGAGTCCACGTGTGAGCCACGTGTGGCACACGGGCTGCACCACCCTCTGCCCACGTGTGCCACACACGCCCCACACGGGATGTGTGACATGGCACCTCCTGATTGGTTCTGTAATACCTCTCTTGAATTCTTTTAAAAAAATTTTATTCCCTCCCATTTTATCTAAGAAGAAAAATTGAAAAAGAAAGAGTGCAGAATTTCTTCATGATTTTTGATTTCTTATTTTGATCATAACTCTGTCATACAAACTCAAAATTAAGTGATCCAAAAGCAAAAAATGTTGGTCTTGAAGAGATCTACAAACCTCAAGCACTTTTAGAGTCATTTGAGTTCGTGATTTTTCACAGCTTGCATATTTCTATCCGAGATTCCATTATTGTATATGAAACTTCTTATTATCACTTTCTCTTTGATCATCTCTTTTAATCTTCTTATTTGATAGATCATATGTGGTAAGAATGATGTTAGATCATAGTCTTAGAGTGTTTGATCATTTGTTAATTGAGTTTTAGCTTTGTGATTTCTCTTGAACATATATTTGCTAAAATTGATTTAACTTAAAATTGATTCTAGAAATGATATATGTGATGTGCCTCATGACATTTTCTAGGTTTAATTTCATGATCTAAGAACTAAGATTTTTGTGATATATTGATTATTCTCATCTTGTTCTTATTGATTCACATGCTTTGATTTCTAGATAGATTTATGATTGTGTGTTGATAGTATATTCTAGATCGTCACTAAGCATGTACATAAAGCTTGATTGATCATCTTACTTTATTTGATTGTGTTTGCATTATTTGTATCACTTAGATTATAGCCTTATGGAAAAGTTGATGTCTCTTGTTAAAGTGAGTGAAGCTTTAATTTGAGCAAGAAGACTTGGCTAGGAAAGTGTTCTGGATAGCCAAGCAAAAGTCTTAGCTAGGAGTGTGATACTTCAGATGGTTGAGCTAGGGAAGCTTGACTAGGATCCTTGTGATCTAGATAGCTAAGCAAGGAAATCTTCCTAGAGGCTTGAGAGCCTTGGATAGGGAGTTGCTCTTTAGTGGTGTAGGACACATCTTGGATAGGGAGTAGGCTAGGTGACTCACTATGCCCTGAGGCTAGATTAGGAGTTGATAGCTTATGGTGGATATCATTTGTTGATAGCCTTGAGTGTGTAAGTCCTTTTCATATAGTGGATTGCTTTGCCGGTGGTTATGGTTATCAACCCATGGATATTTCCTCTTTGAGGTTTTACCATGTAAAAACACTTGTGTCTATTTTTGTTTTTATGTTTCATTATCTTCCATATATTGTAATGATTGTATCACCTGTATATTGATTTCCCATGTGTTGATTATACAAATCATTTGATTAGGCACATCAAGTGTGCATTTCATTCTTGTATTCCATAAAATTTGAATTTGGAAGAAATTTGGACTATACGTATTCACCCCCCCTTCTAGGTATAATATACACTATATTGCTTAAGGGAATTTCATAATAGTCTAAAAACATCATATTAATTGAGAAATGTATATACATTTTGTCTACATGCATTTTTCAATGATTACTTAAATGCATAATAAAAGGATAAAGGGATGAAGATAGATTGCCAAATGCAGGATCAATATATAGAATCCATTAAAATATTGAGGTTATGAAATCCCTATAAGTTTCAATTAGTTGCCCAGTGCATGATCAGTATTTAAAACACCATTAAAATCTTTAAGTTCTTACAACCCAATAGGCTTTACTTAATTTCTCAATGAATGATCAATATTTACACTCAATTAACATATCTAGGTATTGATAACCCTGTAGGTTTTAATTAATTGCCCAATGCATGATCAATATTTAAATTCAATTAAAATCTTTATGTTTTGATTAGCGTGTAATTAATTGTCCAATGCATGATCAATATGTAAACTCAATTAAAATATTTATGTTTTGATAACCCACTAGGCTTCAATTAATTACCCAATGTAACAACAAATTGTTAAGCCTTTTTTTTTTTCCCGTTCTATTTGACAAATTTTTAATTGAAACTAAAAAAGGCTCCCATATGCATTTATTAATAAAGATGACAATTGAACAGTCAAAATAAAGGGTGAAATTGCAACATTCCTTATATTGTTTGATGATGTTATGTAAGTGCAACATATTCTTCATAAACAGTTAAGACGATATATTTCAGAAACTGTGGAGATTACCGATTCCAACTATAGATAGTGGAACATGTGGATGATTAGATTGTAGTTCTGGTAGACATAAAAAATCTAGCACAAGGTTTTTTCTTCATAGTACAATTTTACTACACTACTAAGCTTGTTTATTCGAATCGCACTTTAGCAATTGAAGACGACGCAATGCAATGCAAGTTTCATATCCAATTTGATAAACTTTAAGCAGAAGATGAATATTCATTGTTAGGTAAGTTGCGTGGATGCTTTTCTGGTAGGGACCTACCAAAAGACGTTGAACAGACTATGATGAAAATAATTGTGTATATGTCAATGTTTATATAGTGTACTACGCCAGAGTACAAAGTTCACCAAATTTTGGTGCAAATTGGGATTGTGCTTCGACTTTCTATGAAAGAAGAAAGTTTGTTCAAGTCGGAATTGATAAATATGGAAATTGATAAGGGTTCGTTACTGGGAGAACCTTGTGTGATTTGTTTAAAAGATTTTTCTTCGTCGGGAGGGGAAATTGTTTTGATGCCATGCTCCCATATTTATCATCATACTTGTATCCCCAAATGGTTCGAGAAGGCACTCAACTGCCCAACCTGCCGTTTAGAACTGAAACTTTCCTATGAGTAAGCTATGTTCGTATTTTTCCATTGCAATATTTTTGAGTTGATTGGACCAGGCCATATGTTTGACATTAGATATAGTGTGCTTGGTCATTGTATGAACTCTTTGAGGAATTCCCATTAGTTTAAAAAAAAATTGGAATGATATGTTCTATACTACTTCGTCAAAAAAAAAAAAAAAAAAGAAGCATATTCATCTAACCCAATTCCCAATCATGTATTAAACACATCAATAAATTTTCTTGGATAAATGGATGCAACTAATTCATTGAATAAAGTTATGCTACTTGCATGCAATGGAGGTTTTATTTAAACTTCATTAAAATATTTAGGTTGTGATAAGTAATAACCCTATATGCTTTAAGTAATTCCCCAATGTATGATCAATATCTTTATTAAATAGAAAGACAAAAGGATATTATTACTTTCTCAAAAATTTAATATAGGTTATTATTGCTTTCTAGTGTATGGTCAATTAGTGTTTCGTTAATTGCCAATTGCACACTTCCCACACGCATTATTAAATTAAAAAAATTCATGACAAGCTTACTCCACTGCACGTGAAACCTAAATTGGACATGGGCATGTTATTGTTAATTTGTTGTTTGTTGTTAAATATACTTTATGTCTTCAAAAAATTTAGTTGTTTTGATCACAGTTTAGTTAATCAACTATTACATGTTATGTCCACGCAAAAATATTCTTGTGTTTGTTTGTGTGATCATTCCAGAAAGTGTAATAGCCCACTTGAAATTTACAATGGGAACCCGAACTAAATAGCGACTTCTCGTTGTATTATACTTAATAGAAGCTTTACTTATAAAAATTCTTCTACATAAGCTTTAGTTTAAAAGCCATCCCAAACACACCCAAAAATGAAAGCAACTCCCTAAAAAAATGTTGAATGCATTTGAATGTATTTGTTGACTTTTATTAAAAAAAAAAAAAAAAAAAAAAAAAACAAAACAAATGATAGTAATAGTGAATATTAGTATAGATGGACAATAAAGTATTGCTAGTCATGACAATTTAATTCAACATATTTTAATACATCAGGATCAGTGAATCAATAAAAAAAAAAATAATAATAAAAAATAGAAAATAAAAAGGGATTAGAAAGAGGGGATTAAAAAATAGAGGGATTTACTTGACAAACCAAAACCAAATTTTTTTTATAAAAGTAACAAATACATGCCAATGTCTTGTTTTTTTATATTTTATTTTTGTTTTTTATTTTATTTTATAGATTAGCGTTAGGGTTTAAGGTATTACAAAACTGGTTTCACAAAAGTTATTAGGAAATCCCCAAATTAAAACTCTAAAAACTCATCAAAAGAATTCAACGGTGGTTTTGCTGCGTGAAGACTAGAATTCGTCTCCTCAGCAATATTGAAGCCTTCCCACACATCCATAATCTTGACTCCACGGTACTACGATCAATGCACATTCTCTTCTCAACCTTGTTTTGTAATGTTGTTTTTTTTTATTTATTTTTTTATTTTTATTTTTTTGTGTTTGCTAAAGGAATTTGAAACAAATTATTGCGTGCTTATATTATCTAGAGGGGGAGGGGGAGAGGGGTGAATAGATTTTAATCAAGTTATATTACCAAATTCTTGATTAGTCAATATTCAATTTTTAATCTCAAACTAGTCATAATATAAAATCAAGTGTAAGAATGCGGAATTTAAATGACACTTGATTTTTACGTGGAAACCTTCAACAATGAAAAAACCATGGGCTATTGTGTGTGCCATACATGAACTTCAAATCTATTAATTGTATAGGTGATTACAGTCTAGGTTGACCACGTCAAACCCTACACGGTCACTAACCTATCACTACTACCCGCAGACCTTTAAAAGTGAACCTAGTCCAATTTGCTTACGGCCTAAGCAACCTTAGCTTAAGTCTTACTTCTCAATGAAGATATTAAACAACCTAAATGAATATGCAAAGATATCCAAATATGCAATTAATGCTAGGTTAGATTAAATACCTATCTAGGATGTAAAAGATGTCAATTAAATCAAACCTAGATATCAAGTGCTATATGACATGACATACAACATAGCTAACATAGATTAAGCAATCGTAGGTATAGCTATCACAATACAACGCTCAATCAAAACACCACAATAATCTGTATCTTGTATAATATAATATGATCTAAGAACATACAATTAAATAAAAAGATAACTTGTTAAAAAAGACACTAAGATTAGATGAAATTAGTGAAAAACTTACCAAGCAATATATGATTTAGAAAACCCATGCAAGAAAGCATCCTAGATATGCCAGAAGATGCTAGATAAAATTTTGATGCATATGAAAATGGTTTTGAGTGTTTAGAGAATCAAAGATAATGAAAGATGATTTCTTTGGTGAATTTCTCTCTTTGTAAAAGTAGTCAATGAAAAATATGATATTTTGAGAGTTAGAAACGACCTAAAGAACATAGAGGCATACTTATAGAGTGCCAAAATGAAATGACATCATTTTAGAGAAGTGCCCTGAACAGGACATTCTGCGCCCTAATTCTGCGGTTAGTGACAGCCAAACAAGGTCGCCGAATACCAACAGTCGCGCTGACTTGGATTTTACAGCCTCATTTTGCCCTCTGCCCACCGAACAAGGGCACGGAATTACAATCAGACCCACTGGTCTGAATTCGGTGGCCATGTTATGTGGCTCATTATTGCCAAATCAAAGGTGCTGAAAAGACAACAGATCAACTGGTCTCAATTCGGTGACCTGGTTTTGCAGCCACAGACCTCCAAACTAGGGTGCTGAAATCCTTTGGCTTTGCATCCTAATGCCTTAACATGTTAAGGCAAGACAAGCAAGGCAAGCAAGATGCAATCAATTAAACATGCATGAAAAGATATCAAGAACATGAATGCATACAAATAAAACACACAACATACAAGAATTAGAGATATGCATGAGTTGTGACTGTGTGCAACTAGATCTCTTCAAAGCAAGTAAGCACAAGAATTTTACCTTTGGTGCTTCTTCTCTTGAGGTCTTGAGAGGGCTTTTGTTGTGCAAAGCACCAACAATCAAAAACCTAAGCTACCCTTACATCAAGCCCCACATGTGGTATGTCATCGAAATAAGCCAATCAAACTTGAGGCACTTACAGAATTCGATAGGCTTTATCTTGATTCATGTTTTGTGAATAATTTGGCATGCCGAGTTTAATAACAGGTATCTTGTTTCTCATTTGTTGAATAATATTGGATGCCAAGTTTAGTAAAAGGTATTTTGTTTATTGTTTGTTGAATAATTGTGAATGCCGATTTTAGTAACAGGTTTCTTGATTCGTGTTTATTTAATAATTTTGCATGCTCAGTTTAGTAACAATTATCTTGATTCTTATTTGTTGAATAATTTTGCATGCCGAGTTTGTTAATTGTATTTTTCAATATATGCACTATTTAGTACTTGAGTGTCTATTGTCAATTAGTGTTTTTTAAATGGTATATCAATGAACCCTAAGTCGCTCTTCTATAATCTTCTTTGCAATGTGTTTGTTTGTTATCTGCTACTAATTTTTTCATCAGTTTACCTCTGGTGATACCTACTGACTAATTTCAATATATTATTGATTTTTAGAGGTTTCATATATAATATAATAG
>JAUKTQ010000019.1:0-46012 GCA_035582765.1 Acer negundo | reverse complement strand
ATGTCAATAGTTCCATTGGGAGTACAGTTGGGACCCACACTGACCAGCACTATTGGAACCTCTAATGCCATTTGTCCATCTTTCTGCCTTTTTTGGTTCCTTTCGTTTGAAAGTCCCATGATACGCTTTAAACACCATAAATGGATAAATGCATGCAATTACGAACACAAAGCCCATAAGTGACACTAAAACACAAGAAAACGACACAAAGGATACGAAATTAAAGGCTGAAATATACAACATATTTGGCGCGATCACTAACACATGTGTCTCCTAGTTTCATTCACAAATCTAATACTTGAATAAATCATATTCATGAAGGACATATTCAAGATATTAGAAACATATACAAAAATGCTAGAATCACAAAATGTATTCAATGAATATTCTAGCCAAAGATTTAGAGTAAGGATAAAATGATAAATCAATTAAATCCAATATAGCTCTAAAAACAAATACACATGTGCTAATCCTTGATTTATTCAATCAAGGATCAAAGCACATTTCAAGGTTATTGATCATAAAATAAATCAATATAATAACAAATAACTGTAGGCATCAAACTAATCACAATACAATACTCAAACATTTGAGAAACTAGAATCATATAAAACTAGTTCACATTTGTCTCTAATTAGACTTGATTAGGTTTTATTATAAAGCGATCTTTTTCAATAGCATTCATCATACATACATAAACATATATAAGAAGAAACCCCAAGATAATTGATGGTTATAAAAGAAGAAAACACAAAGATAGGTCAACTACCTATGATTCACGAGCTGGTTCAGTTTTGAAGGTGAAGCCACCAGAAAACGCAATCAAACAGTTGCCAAACCATATGGAAAAGGTAGAGAACTTGATTAGGAAGATTCTACAACTTAAATCACTCAATTCCATCTTTGTATGAGAAAGTTATGGTGGTTAGAAGGTGAGAAAGTTTGAGAGAAAAATTCTGCACTTAGGGGTCATTTGTTTTTTTGTCTAAAGACTAAATAGTCCTGAATTTTACTAAAGATTGAATGGTGACTGAAACCTGAATCTGAATGACATGTTTGTTTTTTTTTTTCTTACGTCTGAATGTACTGTCAACATATTTGTTTTTTAAAAATAAAATTGTCTGAAAAGAAGTAATTTTACATCTATACCCATACTAATTAAAATAAGTAATTTAACATGCAACATTCTTTATAATATTTTGCATGTTCTTCCGCAAACAAAGTTTAATTTAACAAAACAAAAAATTCATCCAGGAATATAATTTTGCATGTTATTCTGCAAATAAAGTTCAAATTCAATTTATTATAAAAAATAAAAAAAAAAGTTCAAGTTCAATTTTACATATTGTCCAAATATCCAGTATATAATTCTAAAAACCATTTTTGTTTTTTGTTTTTTGTATCCTGGATCATATGCAACTAGAAACCAATTTTTTTTTTTTTTAAAGGTTCCCATATATAAATATATATATATATATATAAACAATTATTCTATAACTTCTTCAAGCCACGAAATCTACTCAATATCGAATGCAACCACAAAAAGAATATTTGATAAATTATATAACTGCAACTATGACAATCATAACAAATTATCATTCTAGATTATGTTTTGAAATTTCTATAATTATTGCAACAAAAACGTTTGAATTCTAAATAAAAATGTATTTTCCAATAACAATTAAACAAAATTAATCAAATGCTTATAAAAATTGATTTGCAATTTGGTCTCTGAGTTGTTGCATAAACACATGATCAGCTCTTCTAAATTCATTATTTGTGCTTGGTGTTTGATTTTGATTGCCATCATCGTTGTCCAATTGAATGTCTTCGTCATCATATTGCAAGAATAATTCATCATCAATTGACAAATTTTGAAGAAAATTGTGCAGTGTAATGCATGCTATCAAGATATGCAGGAAAAACAATTGGATTATTGAAAAAAAAAAAACAATATATCATAACATCATGATCATAATATCATAATAAAATAACGATAACAAACACCATAATATGATAGACAAGTTTATTCACCACTACACGTAGATAAAAAAAATAAAAAATAAAAAATTAAAGAGTTTTTACCAGGATTTGGTATGAGAGAAATTCAATTGTTTAATCCTAGGAAGATTTCATTATGAGAAGTGATTATGTTTTTTTTTTTTTTTTTTTTCCTAAAAGCCTTTTAAAATAAGAAATTCATTAAAAGAAAGAATTCTACACCATATCAAATTAGGATAAATTTAGAAATATATCTTTTTTGGAGGATAGACTTGGAAGAAAATATTTTAATTATAATTCAGTGATTTAGAATTAAGTTAAAAGTCAAGATTTCTTACTTCTTTTTTTTAAGTTGTTTTTTGATATTTTTAAGTTGTTTGACCACTTAAAAAAACAAACAGAACAACTTAATGGGTTCAATTCAGACCCATTAAGTCTTAAGTGAAAAAAACAAATGACCCCTTAGTGTTTTTCAATTCTTCTTCTTGAAATGAATGGGAGGGAAAAAGGGGAAAATAGGATATTTAAATTAAATGGAGAGAGGGAAAGAACCAACAAATCAGAGGCTGCCACCTCAGCTGGCTGTGAGGGGCTCGTGAGCCTCACGGGGCTGAGAGGTTACTGGGCCATGAGGCTCACATGCCTCTTCTTGCTAGGCCATTGGCCAAGCTTGCTTCCCTCATGCTCCTCTAGCGTTCTTCGATTGTATACAGGCCTCTGAAGCCCGAATTTGAATCTACCTTCGGATTACAAATCATGATGCCCTCACACACGTGGATGACTATGAAACTTTAACAAAAGGGTGAGAATTTGACTCGGTACATGACGACAAACACAACTCAACGAATGAGAACGTAAAGTAGCACAGCTTTCTAATATGTACTCGAAACCTAATGAGTGAGTAACCGAAATGACCGGGACTCAATAAGGAATCAAATGAGATCATGTTCAAGTCCAAAAACAATAAAACTAAAACAAATAAACTCAAAGTCACACACATATGCCATTTCCTAGACATAGTCCTAGAACGAGCAAATTACAATGATTATCAAATTGAAACTAATGCATGTGTGTGAAGGTGTTATACCAATGGTGTACAACCATGCAGGGACACAAATGAATGTCGTGTGTGTGTGTGTGTGTGCGCTTATGCCTTGTACGAGGAAAGAGGTCTATTATACCTTTGATGAGCAATGTAGCTCATTTCCTCTTGAAGACACCATCTTGCATGAAGAGTTGCCAAGTACTCCTTGAAGCTTCAATCATCAACAATCTAAGATAACTAAACATTACAAGATAAACGATGTTATGATATGGAATACATGCCAACACAAACCAAAATCCTAACAATCTCCCCCTTTGGCAAATTCCATGTCAAAACCCCTATACATATACTAAAACAATTACAAGGGAATTGGCCACAATGAGTTACAATGAGTTACACCTTTCTAGATAAATTTTCAACCTCAAGTCTTGAACTTCATCTTGGTCTTCTCTTGATATCACTTAAAATCAACTTGAAAGCACAAGAATATCCAAGAGACAACACATATGGCAATGTAAATTCTTTGGCAAGAAAATAAAACATTTAAAGTTCAAATGGATCATGTATGCTCCCCCTTAATACATGCTATCCAACAAAATATTCTAGCCAAGATCAAAATAATATATTACATGCTATAAAGTTCAACTTGATACCAAAATACAACAAAAAAAACATGAGAATAAGCAAGCTAAAAACTATCATATATCTCCCCATATTTCTCCCCCCATTTGACATGATATGAATCCAAAAGGAAAGAATAAGAAAAATATACCACAAGACCATTTCTAGCCACTTGTAACACCAAGGAATGTTGTGCGATTGGATGATCTCACATAATGCTTTGGAGTAGATGCTTTACTTTCCAATTTTTTGATCTTCACATCTTGTAGCATTACCTTAGCATTAAGGTCAATCAACCTTCCTCTATGACTCCTCAATCAACCTTCTTGACTTGTTAACCTCACTCTTCAATTGCATAGCCCAATTCAGAAGAATGGTTGTGCTAGATACAAGACTTGAATTATTAGATTCACCAAAGAGCCTCAATTGTAAGGATTCCCATATTTTGATTGGCTTATTTCATGGACAAACCACATATTGGGGTTTGAATGTAAGGGTAGTTTAGGTGATTGGGATTCAAGATCAAAGTCCCTTTCAAGACCTCATGAGATCAAGCACTTCAAAAGTAAATTTCTAAGTGCTTACTTGCTTTAAAGAGATAGTTGCACACACCCACAACCCATGCATATGTCTTTTCTTGTATGTTGTGTGTGTTTATATTGTGCGCATTAATGTTCAATAATCTCTCTTCTTGCATGTTTAATTGTTTGCATCTTGCTAGTTAAATGTCATAACATGTTAGGCATCAGGATGCATTCACTTCACTCACACACTTGCACCGATGGCATGATCTATGTGTGAGAAGCTGCATGAGAAGGCATTGACCTTCTCTGCCGCGGTTGCAATGCCGCGGTTGGACAACCGCGACATGCTAGCGACAAAGATGTTCCTTCTCTGCCGCGATTGAAGTGTCATGGTTGGATCAATTGCACAGGCGACAAAGATAAATTCTTTGTGCCGCAGTTGACCCAACCGCGGCAATTCGCCTTGCGTGAAAATCCAAAACGCTGCAGTTTTGTTGGGAGCCTATAAATATCCCACTTTCATTTTAGGTCTGCCCCAAGAGTTCCAAAAGCATATTTTTCTCTTAGAACACTTTTTAAAAGCCAAAAATCCTCAAAAACTCACCTTTAATCACTCAAAGCATTTCCTTTTGCATCAAACTTCATATTGCATCATCTATGTGTTAGGATTATGCTCAATAGCAAGAGTGTAATGTTGTAATTAACAATCTTTTTCATATTAATAAAGAGATTTCTGGTTTAACAAATCGTATAGCATTTATAGTTTATATTATAATTGTCAAAGTAAATAATCATAAGGTCTAAAGACTATGGGAAAAGAAGAATTGTTCGTACATCTGGATATGTATGTGGTAGACACGATTCTTTAGTTAGTCTTGAATATTGTTCACAACTTAAGTTAAAGGTTGGGCACCTTTATCTTATTAAAGTTGTAGAATTCTTTTGCTAGCATTTGAGTGGGATCAAATGAGATATGATGAGTCTAAAATCATCGGAGTGTCTTCGAGCAAAAGGATCTAGTGCACTGGGTGCATTGAACTGGATCACAATGAAAAGCTTTATCTTGAACCGTCGATAGATAATAGTCTTTTCATTATCGGGACAATCGGAGGGTCTATCTTAATCCTGAGATAAATGATGGACTTATGGTTGCAAGTGATATCATTTGAGTTATCAATGAGTACGATTATATCGCATAGTCTATCCTCGATAGTTTGGTGATATTCATTTGTTAATCGATAAAGGACTTCATTTATAGATATGGACATCGTGGCTCAATTTAATTAAATGAGAGTATAATATCATCATATGGATGTTTTGAGGTAATTGGATATTAAATCTCAACGTTGAGTTTTCAATAGTGTCTATTGAAAACATGGCTTCTGGACAAGTCAAAATATCCAAGTTCAAAACGTGGTCATATGAGTAAATATGGTAACTTAGAGAGTTATAGGCGATCTATGAACTCTTGGCGATTACTGATATTAATCACGAGGATACACTATCTCCAATATGATTGTCTAGGGTATGAATGAGGAGCATCTTCCTTTTCTATCTTTATTTAAGAGTTCGGTTTAGCTCTTTAGTGGAATGAGTTAAAATTAATGGATCGGACCTAAGTGAATCATTTGTTGATTGTGATTAGGTTATGTCTATTGAAGCTTAAATTTAGATGGCCCGCCAAGATCCCCAATCCACACGGACTTGCATGGATCACTTGATATATTCTACCGGACCAATTTAAGGGTCCATCTAGAATTGCATTTAATATATTAAGAATATAATTTGCACATTATTTAAGTAATGGGCTGCTCAATTATAATAATATATTAATGAAAGACATGTGGGCTTGTTTCTTTTAGTAAGAATGGGTCCGGTTCACATGTGGGCTTTTTTTTTATTTAAAGTCCAATGGATTAAATGAAATAGGAAAATAATATTAAGCCCATCTTATATATAAGTGGGGCGGCTAGGTTAAAGTTTTGACCTAAAAATATTATTTTGTTTCATTTGTTTTAATTAAATAAGAATTAATTGATTTATTGATTAATTGTTTAATTAAAGAAACAAATCTTTCCTAAAAGTAAAAGACTTGTTTGATAAGTAAATAAATAAATTAGTATTATTTATTTAATCAAATAAGGAGTCTTTTTTTTTTTTTAGTCAAATAAAAGAATAAAAATAAAAGAGTTGGATTAGGGTTTGAAGTCTATAAAGTTAAAAAGAATTAGGGTTGAATTTCAGTCACCCTATATAAGTGACATGATGAAATTCGGCCAACCCTAATTAGATACTACATAGAATTCGGCAACCCTAAAGGAAAAAGAAGAAAAATTCGGCCAACCTATATATATGTTCTTATAGGGTTCGGCCACATCAATTAATTGGTGCTTGAGTTTTTATTTTTATTTTTTTCTTCTTTTTCTTAATTCTAAGAGAGTTTTTATTCTAGAGAGACAAAAAAGGAGTGAAAAATTATTCTTTGATAGTATACAATTGCTTAAACATCAATAAGCTTGTGTATACGATATCGATCTAGGTTCACGCGAGTTTCGATCATAAGATTGTGAACTCAAAAGTGACCGGAATAATTTTGACATTCTTTTGATTGTTTTGTGACTAACAAAGAAAAGAAAGTATTTGTTTGGTCCATTCACAGGTTTGCAATTCAAAGGAAAGGGAGACCACGCTCCTAGGTGATCCACGTTCGTGCTCGGATTGAAGGTCTTGCGGATTACCATCGACGTAAGTCAATCGGATCACGCGACAAGAGGTAATTTACTTTTGTTGATATATATGCATGTTTATTGATTAAAAGGGTTTAAGGTTCATAAAGGAAAAATTTTAAAAGTCACTAAATCGTCTTTAGTATCGCTTCCGCTGCGTGTAACACTTTTATTTGTTTATTTTTCCCTACACTATGCTCTCATAGAGTGCATCCATGCATGGTTTTGCATCATCACATCTTGCTTGGTAAGATTCTCACTAACTTCATCTAAATTTAGTGTCTTTCTTAACAAGTCATCCCTTTATTCACTTGTATGTTTTTAGAACACATGCTAGATACAAGATAGAGATTGTTTGTGATGAATTGATTGAGTGTTGTATTGTGATAGCTATCTAGGTTTTCATGATCTATGTTTAGCTAAGCTTTTTGACATGTCACCTAGTTATTAATATCTAGGATTGCATTAATTGTTATTCATCATCCTAGATAAGCATCTAAGGTTACCTAGCTTTATTTGCTCTTTGGATATCATCATATATTCACATAGGTTTTATTATCTCTTCATTAAGAAGTAAGTCTTGTGTTGCTACCGGGATTAGGTAGGTGTAAATCACAAGCAATTGGACTAGGTTCACTCATACCGGGATTAGGTAGGTGTGTGATTATTGATCGGGATTAGGTTGCAATCATTGTCACATTTAGTGGATTCGAGATTCGAGTATGGCGCACTTACTAACCCGTGGTTTTTCTCGTGAGGGTTTCCACTTCAATATCTTGTGTCAATTCCGCACTTTATGCACTTGATATATCATTGTGACTAGTTAGGGGTATTTTTGTCAATTTGAATAATAACGAAAATTGGGTAAAATCAGATAAAATCTATTTACCCCCTCTAGATTAATATTAGGCACACCTTAATTTGTTTCAATTGGTATCAGAGCGGGTTCCTAGATATATTTAGGTGATCCTTGCTCATTTTGGTGTGTTTTGCATTTGTGTAATTTTTGCTCATTCATATATTTTGCATACATTTCATTTCATTCATTATACACAATGAGTGGAAACGGTGGCAACAATGAGGGTGCTTCAAGCACAAGACCTCCTCTTCTCGCCAGGTTGAATTATGCCTCTTGGAAAGGCAAGATGGAGTCATATATTTGCCAAATCCATGACAGGGCTTGGATGGCGGTTGAAGACGATTACACATCTCCCATGATGACTCCTACGGGTAGAGGAGAGGATGTGCTCAAGCATAAAGCGTAATGGAATAGGAAGGCGATGCATGCCATCCTATGTGCAATGGATGAAAATCAATACAAATTGATTCAAAACACCAGGATTGCTAAGCAGGCATGGGATATCCTAGAGGTTGCACATGAAGGAACCGAAGTTGTCAAAGACTCCAAGCTTCAAGTCCTCCAAACATAATTTGGGATGCTTAAGATGGAGGAGGACAAACACTTGACTTCGAAATCAAGTTGATGGATATTGTCAATCAAAGCCATCAACTTGGTGACCTATATTCGGATAGGAGAATCAAGCAGAAAATTATGAGATCTCTCCCCAATAGGTTTGAATCAAAGGTGACGGCTTTAGAAGAAAATGTTGGATATAAGGACATGAAGCTGAGTGAGGTAATTGGAAGACTCCTCGCCTATGAGTCTAAGAAGGCTCCTAGCTCTACTCCTCTGAAAAAGCCAAAAGGAATTGCTTTAAAAGCCTCTAAGGATGAAAAAGAGGAGAAGAATGACTCGGACGAAGACCTTGCCTTATTTGTGAAAAGGTTCAATAAGGTTATGAAGTTCGGGAAAAAGGGTTTTGGATCAAAAGCCCAAAATTTGAAGAAAAATGGTCCCTTCAAGAAGTTTGAGCCTAGGCAAGAGAAGACCGAAAGGAAAAGGGTCCAATGCTATGAGTGTTGTGGGATAGGTCACTTTGCCCCTGAATGTGCTAATCATAATGATAAGAAAAAGGGAAAAGTGATGGCCGCCACTTGAAGTGGAAGTAGTAATGACTCCAATGAGGGAGATAAGTCTTCGAATGATGAAGAACTCATGGCTAACTTCCTAGCCTTTGCCTCCTCTCACAAAGCAAGAGTGCTATTGAAGAAGAGCAAGTGAGTCAAGAGGAAAATGACTCAAGTGAAGATGACTCCTCGTGTCACTCCACAAATGGATATGTGGAGAAAAAGGTTCTTGTTGAATACCTTGCCGAGTTTAAAAGCTTAGAGATGAAAACCACAAGAAAGATTCAAAGATTGAGAGAAAAGAATCTAGAGCTTTCATCTCATAATGACCACTTAAGTGAACAAGTGGAAGAGCAAAGAAAATTGAAGATAAGCTAAAAGAGGAGTTAAACTTATCTATGAGGAATCAAGAAGGCTTGAAGAGGGAGCTTGAAGAAGCTAAAGGATCATTAACTAGGATGGCTTCTTGCACCAAGAAGCTTGACCATATGCTTGGTGTTGGAAAGAGTCCATGTGACAAAAGAGGTCTTGGATTTGAAGATAGTGAGGAGACCTCCACTTCCCACAAGATGGTGTTTGTTAAAAGTTTGGGCAACAAAGTAGCCTCACCCGTGCTAACTCCTAGGAAGAAAATTGATCTAGGACAATGCTCACAAAGTGCACAAGTGATGGTGGCTCAAAGAAGACAACCACAAACTCAACTCTCAAGAGTTTATTAAGTTAACTTTCCTCAACAAATGGCTCTCAACAATGGAAAGAGACCAATCATGCAACCTCAAGCCCGGAAGCAAGCTAGACCAGTTCAACAACAAAGATACATTGAACCAATTCAACCACACCGACATGGGAAGGCTCCAATGCAAGCACAAGGTTATGGTATGATCCCTAACTTTATCCCTACATGTCATTTTTGTGGTTTTGATGGTCATATTAGACCAAGGTGCTTTCAATACATTAAAATGTGTAAAACTATAAGCATGATTGAGAAGAAAAAGAAAAGAGCCATGATGCATGTTCCTAGGAATGATAGAATTAATATGCATGATCCTAGGACTTCTAGAACCCATGTACCAAAGACCACTAGGAAAGAAAATGTTTTACCTAGGTGGATTACAAAGAATGAAAATGTTTGCCATGTTGCACAAATTGCCTTGAAGGCAAATTCTTCTAATTTTTGGTATCTTAATAATGGGTGTTCTAGACACATGATGGGAAACAAGAGTTTCTTTGAGACTCTTGTCATGGAGGAAAGAGGATGTGTCACATTTGGTGATGGATCCAAAAAGAGAGTTATAGGGAAAGAAACCATTTCCATTCCCGGATTACCCTCCTTATCCAATGCTTTATTTGTTGATGGCTTGAAAGCCAATTTAATTAGCATTTCTCATCTAAGTGATGAAGGACTTTTTGTCTTGTTTAGCAAAAATGATTGCTCTATCCTATTGCCTAATGGACAAACCTTATTGAAAGGTATTAGATCTAGCGACAATTGCTATTGTCTTAAAGCTAGAATAGTCTCAAACAATGTGTTCAAGGAAGAGCAAGTTGAGTTGTGGCATGAAAGACTTGGCCATATGAACTTTCAAGATTTATGAATCCTTGACAAGTTCAATGTTGTGTTGGGAAGAAATCCAATGGAGTTTGTGGACCTTGCCAACAAGGAAAACAAACCAAGAGTATGCACAAAAAGGGCAAGTATCACTCCATCAAGGAGCCCCTTGAGCTTCTCTAGATGGATCTAATGGGTCTCATGCAAACCAAGAGTTTAGGTGGAAAGAGATACATTTTTGTTTGTGTAGATGATTTCTCTAGGTTCACATGGATATATTTTCTTAGAGAAGAATCTGAAACTTTTGATAAGTTTAAAATGCTTTGTAATAAACTTCAAAATGAAATGAACTCAAATATTAAAAGCATAAAACGGATTAGAAGTGATCACGGGGGGGAATTTGAGAATGTTTCCTTTGGAACCTATTATGATAGTGTAGGCATCTCCCATGAGTTTTCGGCTCCTAGGACACCTTAACAAAATGGAGTGGTTGAGAGGAAAAATAAGGTCCTTCAAGTAATAGCCCGTGTTATGTTGCTTAGCAACAATATCTCTAGGAACTTATGGGCCAAAGCCATCAATACGGCTTGCTATATAGGGAATAGAGTTTTCCTAAGGCCCGGTACTAGGCAAACTTCCTATGAGTTGTGGAGAGGTAGGAAGCCAAATGTAAGCTACTTCCGTACCTTTGGAAGTAAATGCTACATTTTGAATGACCGTGATCAACTTGGCAAGTTTGATGCTAAGAGTGATGAGGGTAGATTTATTGGCTACGCCTTAAATAGTAGAGCCTATAGAGTTTTCAATTTGAAGACTCGAAGAGTCATGGAATCATCTAATATTGTCATTGATGATACTAGGCTTAAGTCTACTAACCATGAGAAGGAGGTTGCAATAGATGATGACTCTCCCTTGGAGAAGGTTAAGACTCCTAATGTTGGGACGTCTAACCTAGATGTAGAGGTCACACAACCTCTTGATAGAGTTCCTCTCTTGAACTCTAATGAACTCGCTCCATGGGTTAGAAAACTCCATGATAAAGATGGCATCATTGGAGAAGTTAATGAGGGATTTAGGACTAGGTGTCAATTAGCTAATCTAATTAGCTATACTTGCTACACCTCTCAAATATAACCTAAAAAGGTTGATGAGGCCTTGAATGATGAATTTTAGGTTCTTGCCATGCAAGAAGAGCTAAACCAATTCGAAAGGAATGAGGTTTGGATTCTAGTTCCTAGGCCTAAAAGCACAAATGTGATAGGCACCAAATGGATCTATAGGAACAAATCTGATGAGGATGGCAACATAGTGCGTAACAAGGCTAGACTTGTTACACAGGGGTACTCTCAAATTGAGGGTATTGACTTTGAGGAGACATTTGCTCCCGTTGCCCGTTTAAAGTCTATTAGGCTTCTCTTGTCCATTTCTTGTGTGCACAAGTTCAAATTGCACCAAATGGACGTCAAAAGTGCCTTTCTTAATGGCTTCTTATAAGAGGAAGTGTTTGTTGAACAACCAAAGGGGTTTGTGGATGCTCACCACCCCAACCATGTCTATCGCCTCAAAAAGGCTCTATATGGGTTGAAACAAGCACTGAGGGCTTGGTATGAGTGCCTCACTCAATTTCTTGTTGACAATGACTACACAAGGGGTAATGTTGACAAGACCTTGTTCATCAAGAGAAACAAAGATGAGTTATTTATAGCTTAAATCTATGTTGATGACATTGTATTTGGCTCCACCAACAACACCAAGGTCTAACAATTTGTTAAAGTTATGTCTCATAAATTTGAGATGAGTCTTGTTGGTGAGCTAAGTTACTTCCTAAGTTTGCAAATTAGGCAATTAAATGATGGGATTTTTATAACCAAAGTCAAATATGCCAAAAACCTAGTGAAGAAGTTTGATCTAGAAAATGTCAAACATTGTGATACACCCATGAGTACCACTTTGAAGCTAAGCAAGGATGCTAATGGAAAAAGTGTGGAACAAACTCTATATCGTGGCATGATTGGAAGCTTGCTTTACTTGACCGCAAGTAGGCTCGATATATCTTTTAGTATGGGTGTGTGTGCTAGGTACCAAGCGTATCCTAAGGAGTCCCATCTCTCTTCCGTAAAGAGAATCATTCGCTATGTGAATGGGACATCCAACTATGGGATTTGGTACTCCTTTGACACTAATGCTAGTTTAGTTGGCTTTAGTGATACGGATTGGACAAGAAATTGCGATGATAGAAAGAGCACATCTAGCGATTGCTTTTTTCTAGGCAACAACTTGGTGTCTGGGTTTTGCAAGAAGCAAAACTCAATTTCCTTGTCTACGGCCGAGGCCAAGTACATAGCCGCGGGGAGTGGATGTACACAACTCCTATGGATGAAGCCAATGCTAGTCGACTACAGATTTAACCAAGGTACACTCACTCTCTTTTGTGATAATATAAGTGCTATTAATATTTCCAAGAATCCGGTACAACACTCTAGGAATAAGCATATTGACATCCGTCATCACTTCATTAGAGAGCTTGATCAAAATAAATGCAAAGTGCTTGAACATATAGGCACTAATGATCAACTAGCGGACTTATTTACTAAACCCTTAGATGCTACTCGATTTAAAACACTTAGTAGATCTGTTGGGATATGTCTTGCGGAGTGATGTATTTTGGTGATTGACCCCGCATGGGGAACTCAAACAAAGAGAGCAATTGCATACTTGTTGCATGCAATATATGAAAAGAGGGACTACTTGTTAGGATTATGCTCAATAGCAAGAGTGTAATGTTGTAATTAACAATCTTTTTCATATTAATAAAGAGATTTCTGGTTTAACAAATCGTATAGCATTTATAGTTTATATTATAATTGTCAAAGTAAATAATCGTAAGGTCTAAAGACTATGGGAAAAGAAGAATTGTTCGTACATCTGGATATGTATGTGGTAGACACAATTCTTTAGTTAGTCTTGAATAATGTTCACAACTTAAGTTAAAGGTTGGGCACCTTTATCTTGTTAAAGTTGTAGAATTCTTTTGCTAGCATTTGAGTGGGATCAAATGAGATATGATGAGTCTAAAATCATCGGAGTGTCTTCGAGCAAAAGGATCTAGTGCACTGGGTGCATTGAACTGGATCACAATGAAAAGCTTTATCTAGAACCGTCAATAGATAATAGTCTTTTCATTATCGGAACAATCGGAGGGTCTATCTTAATCCTGAGATAAATGATGGACTTATGGTTGCAAGTGATATCATTTGAGTTATCAATGAGTACGATTATATCGTATAGTCCATCCTCGATAGTTTGGTGATATTCATTTGTTAATCGATAGAGGACTTCATTTATAGATATGGACATCGTGGCTCCATTTAATTAAATGAGAGTATAATATCATCATATGGATGTTTTGAGGTAATTGGATATTAAATCTCAACGTTGAGTTTTCGATAGTGTCTATTGAAAACATGGCTTCTGGACAAGTCAAAATATCCAAGTTCAAAACATGGTCATATGAGTAAATATGGTAACTTGGAGAGTTATAGGCGGTCTATGAACTCTTGGCGATTACTGATATTAATCACGAGGATACACTATCTCCAATATGATTGTCTAGAGTATGAATGAGGAGCATCTTCCTTTTCTATCTTTATTTAAGAGTTCGGTTTTAGTTCTTTAGTGGAATGAGTTAAAATTAATGGATCGGACCTAAGTGAATCATTTGTTGATTGTGATTAGGTTATGTCTATTGAAGCTTAAATTTAGATGGCCCGCCAAGATCCCCAGATCACTTGATATATTCTACCGGACCAATTTAAGGGTCCATCTAGAATTGCATTTAATATATTAAGAATATAATTTGCACATTATTTAAGTAATAGACTGCTCAATTATATTAATATATTAATGAAAGACATGTGGGCTTGTTTCTTTTAGTAAGAATGGGTCTAGTTCACATGTGGGCTTTTTATTTAAAGTCAAATGGATTAAATGAAATAAGAAAATAATGTTAGGCCCAATCTTAATCAAGTGGGGCGGCAAGGTTAAAATTTTAACCTAAAATATTATTTTGTTTCATTTGTTTTAATTAAATAAGAATTAATTAATTTATTGATTAATTGTTTAATTAAAGAAACAAATCTTTCCTAAAAGTAAAGACTTGTTTGACAAGGAAATAAATAAAATAGTTTTATTTATTTAATCAAATAAGGAGTCTTTTTATTTAGTCAAAAATAAAAGAATAAAAATCAAGGAGTTCGATTAGGGTTTGAAGTCTATTAAGTTGAAAAGAATTAGGGTTGAATTTAAGTCACCCTATATAAGTGACATTATAGAATTCGGCCAACCCTAATCTTAGACTACATAGAATTCGGCAACCCTAAAGGAAAAAGAAGAAAAAATTCGGCCAACCTATATATGTGTTCTTATAGGGTTCGGCCACCACAATCCATTGTGCTTGAGTTTTTTTTTTTTATTTCTTTCTTCTTCTTCTTAATTCCAAGAGAGAGTTTTTATTCTAAAAAGACAAAAGAGAGTGTGAAATTATTCTTTGATAGTATACTATTGCTTAATCATCAATAAGCTTGTGTATACGATATCGATCTAGGTTCACGCGAGTTTCGATCATTAGATTGAGAACTCAAAAGTGACCGGAATAATTTTTTACATTCTTTTGATTGTTTTGTGACTAACAAAGAAAAGAAATTTTTTTGTTTGGTCCATTCACGGGTTTGCAATTCAAAAAAAAGGGAGACCACGCTCCTAGGTGATCCACGTTCGTGCTCGGATTGAAGGTCTTGCGGATTACCATCGACGTAAGTCAATCGGATCACGCGACAAGAGGTAATTTACTTTTGTTGATATATATGCATGTTTATTGATTAAAAGGGTTTAAGGTTCATAAAGGAAAAATTTTAAAAGTCACTAAATCGTCTTTAGTATCGCTTCCGCTGCGTGTAACACTTTTATTTGTTTATTTTTCCCTACAATTGGTATCAGAGCCTAGGTTGAACCCTTTTAATTAATTAACGTATATATACGTGGATCTATTTCTTTTTATTGTGATTATGCATGTTTAGAAAGAAATGGCACTCTAGGTATTCATATATATAATTACATGTGATGTATGGATTTATATATGTTTTATGTGGTTTGTTATTGCTCGATTTTGGCCCTAGATTTTCAATGTAATTTTTGTTTTGGAGTTGTAACAAGAAGGGTGGTCTATTATCGCCATAATTCCTTCTTGGTAGATTGGTAGTTTTTATTTTTTTTATATGTGCAGTATTTTTTTTGGGTTACTGCGGTTTTTTTTTATTTTTTTTAGTATGTGCAGTTTTTTTTTTGTTTGTAAAATACTGCAGTGAATAAAAAAAAAAAAATTAATACTGCAGTATTTATTATATATATACTGCCGTAATATGTTTAGGTCTTGAAGATTCGAAGACACGAAGCAAAACGAAGCAACCGGAACCATGAACGAGCACCGTGCACACCCTAGGAGTGGATTGGGTTACGCATGGCAAGCCCAAGCTTGGTGGGCTGCGCACGACAGCCCTGGAGTCCTCATGGGCTGCACACGGCAGCCCCTTAGTGGGGTTGTGAGTTGTGCTCGCCTGTGGGTTGGGCAGAAGGATGAGCGTATGGTTGATGGGCCACCTGAAGATCTTGTATTCCTGACAAATTGTAATTTACTTGTTTTTCTAGGATGGGCCAAAGTTGTTGCTATTTAATTTATGCTTAAATATTACAATATTTGTTATTGTATGATAACATTACATATAGAATAGGAGTGCCACGCATTTATCTCTTTTTGGTATGAACATGCATTGAATGATTTAGGTATCTAAATTGGCATCTAGATAACTCGGTAAATCATTCTATAGGATTTAATCACACGCCTTAAATAATTGAGTGGGAGAAGGTGTTTTGGTAACACCTATGGCCTCCAAGGTTAGTTGAGCTTTATTATTTATTGGTAATCCCCCCAAGGGGCGTCCATGAATGGAATTTAGCAACATACTTCCTTACAAGGATAGACTAGACAATGGACTCAAACGAGATCTACTCCCCAAGGAGGGATTTTCGTGAGAGAAAATTGAGGGTCGATATCTTGGTAACACACTCAATGTAATTTTATTGATATCCTCCCAAGAGTTCTTGTCAGTAAAATTGCAAGGCTAAAGTTGAAAACGCTGGTTGTTATGTTAACAATTAGGTGGGACCTAGTCTAACTAGTAAATGGTGCGAACTCCCAAAAAAGGCGTAACATTTATGGGTGTTAGATCACCGTTGAATTTTATGATTGAGTTATTTATTTAATTCAAGATAAATATTTAAAAGTGCTTTATCATGATTATTTACTTATATATGTTTTGTTCAGAAATCATTACCCCATCACTTATGAACATCCTAAAAGATAACACTTTAACTAGAGATAATTATGTCACATGGAAAAGGAAAATTGGGTTGTTGCTGCAAAGTGAAAAACATAAGTTTGTTCTAACTACTCCTAAACCACCTGCTCCTAATAATGAATCTAGCATAATGTATAGAGATGAGTATGAGCAGTGGAAAACTTCAGATGATATGGCAAAATGTTACATTATAGCCACTATCTCCGACGTGTTGCAACAGTAGCATGAAGGAATGGAGTCCGCTGCTGATATAATGATGTCTCTAGAGGAGATGTTTGCTATGAAGTCTAGGATGACTAAGAGAGAGGCAGTGACTGCTTTTATGAATCTTAGGATGAAACCTGGACAGGCTGTGAAAGATCACATGATGAAAGTCATAGCACATCTCAACATTGCTGAACTGCATGGCACTGAGATAGATGGTGAGACAAAGATTGATATGGTTGTCAATTCATTGTCAGATTCCTTTGATCAGTTCAAATTGGACTACACTTTGAACAAAAAGGAATACACCTTACAAGGCCTGATGCAAGATGTTCAAAGTGCTGAAAAGATCCTTGTGAAAGGCAAGGGTCAAGAGATTCATATGGTTGGTAAAGTTGCTACTGTTAAGGCCCGTCAAAAGGTCAAGAAACAACAGAAGAAAAAGCAACTTGGGCCTATCGAGAAGGAGACCAAGAAAGTAATCAAGATCAAAGGGAAATGCTTCCTTTGTGGTGAAAAGGGACATTGGAAGAGAAATTGCCCAAAGTCCCAGAACAAGAAGGAAGAAGGTAATTTGAATTATCTAGAAACATGTTTTTTGGCTGATTCTATAGATTCTTGGATCATAGACTCAGGAGCCACTAATCATGTTTGTTATTCCTTGCAGGGGTTTCAAGAAAGGAGAAGGCTGAGTAAGAATGAAATCAATTTGCGCTTGGGCAACGGAACGTTAGTGTCTGCAAGTGCAGTGGGAGATATTAGAGTTTATTTGGATTCTAGAAGGCATTTAGATTTAATAGACGTTTATTATGTACCTCAATTCAAGAGGAATTTAATTTCAGTTTCTTGTTTGAATAAATTTGGATATTCGGTTACTTTTAATAAAGTTTTTATTATTAGTAAGAATGACAAAATTATTTGCCAAGGTACATTGGAAAACGGTCTATACTTTTGCATAGAAATATCTCTCACTCGTTAGACACAGAAATAACGGAACCTAATCATAAAAAAGTAAAATTATCAACAGATGAAACCTACCTTTGGCATTTACGCTTAGGTCATATTAACCTTAATAGGATTAAAAGATTGGTACGTGACGGACCTTTGAGTGAGTTAAAGGTTGATGATCTACCAACTTGTGAATCTTGTTTGGAAGGTAAAATGACCAAAAGGACGTTCTCTGCCAAAGGTGCAAGAGCCACTTGAATGTTTAGGATTGATACACACAGATGTATGTGGACCTATGAGCATTCAAGCTAGAGGTGGATATGAGTACTTCATCACCTTCACGGAAGATTACTCGAGATTTGGTTTTGTGTATCTCATGAGACATAAGTCGGATGCTTTTGACATGTTCAAAGCATTCAAAGCTGAAGTGGAAAATCAGCTTGAGAAACACATAAAAATCTTGAGATCTGATCGTGGTGGAGAATATCTATCTGGTGAGTTTCAACAATATCTTATTGATAATGGGATAGTTTCTCGGTTTTCTGCACTAGGTACACCTCAACAGAATGGGGTAGCAGAAAGGAGAAATAGAACTCTTTTGGATATGGTTAGGTCTATGTTGGGTTATTCAACGCTTCCTATTTCTTTTTGGGGATATGCTTTACAAACTGCTATATACATTCTAAACGATGTACCATCTAAGTCTGTTCATAAAACACCGCATGAGTTGTGGAGTGGGTGCAAGCCTAGTTTACAACACTTAAGGATATTTGGTTGTCCTGCGCATGTGTTAAAAGGAAAGACAGAAAAGATGGAGTCCCGTTCAGAAACATGTATATTTGTAGGGTATCCAAAAGAAACTAAAGGATATTATTTCTATAGTCCTTCAGATCTTAAAGTATTTGTTTCGACAAATGCTAAATTTCTGGAAAAGGACTATATGAATGATTTTGTGCCTAGAAGTAGAATTGTCCTGAATGAGATGTCAGGAGATACAATTCCACGAGAGGTTGCACAACCTAACCCAATTGTAAGTTCCGATCCAACACAAGATCAACAACCTACCATTCCTCGTCGTAGTGGGAGGGTTAGAACACAACCCGAAAGATAGATCGGTCTGGGAGAATCAGTGGAGAATCTCCTGGAAGACGATGATCCCTATACGTACAAGGAAGCTTTGGAGGATGTTGATAGTCGCCATTGGCAAAAGGCAATGCAATCCGAGATTGAATCTATGTTCGATAACAAAGTCTGGTCCCTTGTAGACTTGCCTAAAGGGATAAAACCCATTGGGTGCAAGTGGGTATACAAGAGGAAAAGAGGTATGGATGGAAAGGTGGAAACCTTTAAAGCTAGATTGGTAGCTAAAGGGTATACACAGAAAGAAGGTATTGATTACGAGGAAACCTTCTCTCCTGTGGCCATGCTTAAATCCATTAGGATACTCTTATCCATTGCACCATCTTTAGATCTAGAGATTTGGCAAATGGACGTCGAGACAGCTTTCCTAAATGGAAGTCTTGACGAAAGCATCTACATGATGCAACCAGAGGGATTCATTGAAAAGGGCCAAGTGGATAAGGTATGCCAGTTGCAGAAATCCATATATGGATTAAAGCAAGCATCCAGATCCTGGAACATAAGGTTTGATCAAGCTGTCAAAGGTTTTGGATTTATTCAGAATCCTAACGATCCTTGTGTATACAAAAGGATTAAAGGCGACAAGTTGGTTTTCTTGATTCTTTATGTTGATGATATACTACTCATTGGAAACGATGTAGGTGTATTGACATCGGTAAAAGAATGGTTAGCAAAACAATTTGATATGAAGGACTTAGGAGAAGCAAGTTTTATTCTAGGTATCCAAGTAATAAGGGATAAAAAGAATAGAACGATTGCATTATCCCAAGCTTCATACATAGACAAAATCTTGTCTAGGTTTTCCATGCAGGATTCCAAGAAAGGTATGTTACCTTTCAGACATGGAATCAAGCTTTCTAAGGAACAAGTTCCTAAGAATGAGCATGAAGAGCAATTCATGAGTAGAGTTCCATATGCCTCGGCAGTTGGAAGTCTCATGTATGCAATGCTGTACTTGACCAGATATTTGTTTTGCTGTTGGCATAGTTAGCAGGTTTCAATCGAAACCTGGACCTGATCACTGGACGGCAGTCAAGCATATTTTCAAGTATCTTAAGAGAACGAGAGATAATATGCTTGTATACTCTGGAGGGGATTTGGTTCCCGTTGGGTATACAGATTCTGATTTCCAATCAGATTCTGACTCCAGAAAATCCACATCAGGGGCTGTGTTTACTATTGGAGAAGGAGCAGTTATATGGAAGAGTATCATGCAATCTTGTATTGCTGATTCCACCATGGAAGCTGAGTATGTTGTTGCATGCGAAGCTGCCAAAGAGGCTGTTTGGCTCCGCCAATTCTTGATTGACTTAGAAGTGGTTCCTAGTGCGAATAAGCAGATCACTATCTACTGTGACAACAGAGTGGCTAATTCAAAAGAACCAAGAAGTCACAAGAGAGGTAAACATATTGAAAGAAAGTATCATCTTTTAAGGGAGATTGTTCAAAGAGGTGACGTGACGATTACCAAAATTGCGTCAGCAGAAAATCTAGCGGATCCCTCCACAAAGGCTCTACCTCGGAATAGTTTCGATGGGCATCTAGAGAATATGGGCTTGAGAGATATGACACATTTGCTATAGCGCAAGTGGGAGATTGTTAGGATTATGCTCAATAGCAAGAGTGTAATGTTGTAATTAACAATCTTTTTCATATTAATAAAGAGATTTCTGGTTTAACAAATCGTATAGCATTTATAGTTTATATTATAATTGATAAAGTAAATAATCATAAGGTCTAAAGACTATGGGAAAAGAAGTATTGTTCGTACATCTGGATATGTATGTGGTAGACACAATTCTTTAGTTAGTCTTGAATAATGTTCACAACTTAAGTTAAAGGTTGGGGCACCTTTATCTTGTTAAAGTTGTAGAATTCTTTTGCTAGCATTTGAGTGGGATCAAATGAGATATGATGAGTCTAAAATCATCGGAGTGTCTTCGAGCAAAAGGATCTAGTGCACTGGGTGCATTGAACTGGATCACAATGAAAAGCTTTATCTAGAACCGTCAATAGATAATAGTCTTTTCATTATCAGGACAATCGGAGGGTCTATCTTAATCTTGAGATAAATGATGGACTTATGGTTGCAAGTGATATCATTTGAGTTATCAATGAGTACGATTATATCGCATAGTCTATCCTCGATAGTTTGGTGATATTCGTTTGTTAATCGATAGAGGACTTCATTTATAGATATGGACATCGTGGCTCCATTTAATTAAATGAGAGTATAATATCATCATATGGATGTTTTGAGGTAATTGGATATTAAATCTCAACGTTGAGTTTTCGATAGTATCTATTGAAAACATGGCTTCTGGACAAGTCAAAATATCCAAGTTCAAAACGTGGTCATATGAGTAAATATGGTAACTTGGAGAGTTATAGGCGGTCTATGAACTCTTGGCGATTACTGATATTAATCACGAGGATACACTATCTCCATTATGATTGTCTAGGGTATGAATGAGCAGCATCTTCCTTTTCTATCTTTATTTAAGAGTTCAGTTTTAGCTCTTTAGTGGAATGAGTTAAAATTAATGGATCGGACCTAAGTGAATCATTTGTTGATTGTGATTAGGTTATGTCTATTGAAGCTTAAATTTAGATGGCCCGCCAAGATCCCCAATCCACACGGACTTGCATGGATCACTTGATATATTCTACCGGACCAATTTAAGGGTCCATCTAGAATTGCATTTAATATATTAAGAATATAATTTGCACATTATTTAAGTAATGGGCTGCTCAATTATATTAATATATTAATGAAAGACATGTGGGCTTGTTTCTTTTAGTAAGAATGGGTCTGGTTCACATGTGGGCTTTTTATTTAAAGTCCAATGGATTAAATGAAATAAGAAAATAATGTTAGGCCCAATCTTAATCAAGTGGGGCGGCAAGGTTAAAATTTTAACCTAAATATTATTTTGTTTCATTTGTTTTAATTAAATAAGAATTAATTAATTTATTGATTAATTGTTTAATTAAAGAAACAAATCTTTCCTAAAAGTAAAAGACTTGTTTGACAAGGAAATAAATAAATTAGTTTTATTTATTTAATCAAATAAAGACTTGTTCACACAAACTCATCCACTTGTAGTTTGATCAAATCATCCTTCTCAACAACCTCTTTTAAGGCTATCTTTAAATTCTCTTAAAAACACTTCACCTTAGCCAAAAGATCTATGTAGGTTGGATTCTACTTAAGCACTCTTGATGATTCTGATCAACCTCTTTTTCTAATGAATCTTGAACAACATCCTTTAGAGTAGAGTGAGAGGTCGTGAAAGCAACAAAGTTGCTCACCAACTCTTCTTCACTAGAAGACTCATCAATTGAGCTCTCCTTCTCACTAAAGTCATCATCTTCACTCCATGTGGCTGCCATAGCTTTTCCCTTCTTGTCCTTCTTAGTCTTATCACTAGGACAATCCAAAGCATAATGTCCAAACTTTTTGCACTTGAAGCATTAGACATTTCTGTTGCTCTTAGCATGACCACTCCTATCATTAGTAAGAGTAAAAGACTTCTTGACTTCCACATCCTTTGATTACTTGCCATTTGGCTTGGCACCTTTCCTTATAAACATCCTAAACTTCCTAACTAACAAAGCCATCTCCTCTTCATCATCAATACTACTAGCTTCTTTGACAACTTTGAGAGCTAAACCACTATTCTTAGCCTTAGGCTTCATGCACACCTCAAAGGTTTGAAGAGACCCTACCAACTTATCTATGCTTCTGACGTCTACGTTATTGCTCTCTTCAATGGATGTTACCTTGGCTTTGAACCTTTTTGGTAAAGACTTTAGAATCTTCCAATTTAGCCTCTCACTAGAGATAGGAACGCCAAGTGCTTGACATTGATTGTCGATGTCTTGTAGCTTGAATTGAAAGTCATCGCACTTATCTTCCTCACACATTTGTAATGTCTCAAATTGAGTTGTGAGCATTTGAAGCCTAGACTTCCTTACTGCTTTAGTCGTCTCATTGGTGACTTAGAGAGCATCCCACGTCTCTTTTGCGGTCTCTAGGTTTTGGATGTAAGAGAATTGCCTATTATCCATACCTCTGAAAATAGCATTTACTACCCGATGATGCCACTTCGCTAACTCAAACTCATTAGTAGACCACTCACTCCTAGGTTTGGAAACGATGGTTCCATTCTCAAGTCTCTTATTGGAAAAGAGGTAACCTTTTTCCACTGTCATCCAAGCTCTCTCATCAATAGAGCGAATGTAAGCCTTCATCCTCAATTTCCAAAACTCGTAGTTGTGACCCTTGAAAAGAGGAGGCCTAGAGTTGGAAGCCTCTTCGGTCATAACATCATCTTGTACAACCATGCTTCAAAATCCTAAGCAATTCAAACGAGAGTATAAACCGAATCTCGTCAAATGCCGTCTGACGACCCACTCTAATACCAATTGAATATACAATCGTAGTTAAATTGCCTATAGCATACCTAAAGGGGGTGAATAGGTTTTTACACCTTTTTCAATCCCTTGAAACAAACTTAAGTTTGTCCCTTAAGATAGCTTTCACAACAACACATAAACCATACATACATGTATAGACAAGATAATCATGTGATCATTAAAGCTTTGTTTATATATCAACATGTAACAAGACGAAGAATAACATTAAAATACAATAACAAAGAATACTTGTATTTCCAATAATGTTCAATATACTACAAGTATCAATCAAAATATAACTATACAAAAGAATCAATGAACAAAAGAATTATATATACAAATATGATCAAAATGAATAGATTAAAAATCACACTTAACAAAATCTTGTCTCAAGAAATATCACAAGTGAATATTATGCAACAAGATAGAAACATACACGTATACAAATATAAAAGGGAGAGATAGAAAGAATTGACACGTGAGATTTTTTAACATGGTAAAACCTCCAAGGAGGAAAGATCCACAGGTTGAACTACAACCATTGGGTACTTTATATATTGGATGATAAATTAAAATTTCCTCAAAAGTGACCAATCCTATGATCTACTTCCTATTGGAGTCTATATCCACCCAATCTTTATTGGTAGATATGGAATCCCTCAATGATGCGGAACCACCATATATTGGAGTACATCTCTATCCATTATCATTGGAAGATTAGAAATTCCTCAAGAGCCAATGCACATCCCATGAAACACTCCCTATTGGAGTCTATGTCTAACCAAACGCTCAGGCCTACCAATATTGTAGCCAACTCCCTATCCAAGGCACTCATGTCTCTAGAGAGCCTCCCATGCATAGCTAGCTGGTCCTTCCCAATCCTAGCCATAACTTCTTGCTCGATTATCCAGGCCCCTTGTCCTAACCAAGACTTCCTCGCTTGACTATTCGGACCTCTTGTCCTAGTCAAGACTTCCTCGCTTGACTATCCGGACCTTTTGTCCTAGTCAAGACTTCTTGCCTTTTATAAGGACTTCCCAACGTGATCAATGAATGCAAATGATGCAAAACAAGAAAATTCAACATAGAACATGTGATCAATACATTCCATGGAAATTAGACTTAATCATGTGAGAAAACAAGTTAAAATAGTCTAGTCATACAAATTGAATTAAAACCTAGAGCATATGAAAAACACCTAACACATATGGCTCCTAGTTTCATTCACAAATCTAATACTTGAATGAATCATATTCATAAAGCACATATTCAAGATATTAGAAACATACACAAAAATGCTAGAATCACAAAATGTAGTCAGTGAATATTCTAGCTAAAGATTTAGAGCAAGGATAAAATGATAAATCAATTAAATCCTAGATAGCTATTGTAGGGAAAAATAAACAAATAAAAGTGTTACACGCAGCGGAAGCGATACTAAAGACGATTTAGTGACTTTTAAAATTTTTCCTTTATGAACCTTAAACCCTTTTAATCAATAAACATGCATATATATCAACAAAAGTAAATTACCTCTTGTCGCGTGATCCGATTGACTTACGTCGATGGTAATCCGCAAGACCTTCAATCAGAGCACGAACGTGGATCACCTAGGAGCGTGGTCTCCCTTTCCTTTGAATTGCAAACCTGTGAATGGATCAAACAAATACTTTCTTTTCTTTGTTAGTCACAAAACAATCAAAAGAATGTCAAAATTATTCCGGTCACTTTTGAGTTCACAATCTTATGATCGAAACTCGCGTGAACCTAGATCGATATCGTATACACAAGCTTATTGATGTTTAAGCAATTGTATACTATCAAAGAATAATTTTTCACTCCTTTTTGTCTCTCTAGAATAAAAACTCTCTTAGAATTAAGAAGAAGAAGACAAAAAAATAAAAACTCAAGCACCAATTAATTGATGTGGCCGAACCCTATAAGAACATATATATAGGTTGGCCGAATTTTTCTTCTTTTTCCTTTAGGGTTGCCGAATTCTATGTAGTATCTAATTAGGGTTGACCGAATTTCATCATGTCACTTATATAGGGTGACTAAAATTCAACCCTAATTCTTTTTAACTTTATAGACTTCAAACCCTAATCCAACTCTTTTATTTTTATTCTTTTATTTGACTAAAATAAAAAAGACTCCTTATTTGATTAAATAAATAATACTAATTTATCTATTTACTTATCAAACAAGTCTTTTACTTTTAGGAAAGATTTGTTTCTTTAATTAAACAATTAATCAATAAATCAATTAATTTTTATTTAATTAAAACAAATGAAACAAAATAATATTTTTAGGTCAAAACTTTAACCTAGCCGCCCCACTTATATATAAGATGGGCCTAATATTATTTTCCTATTTCATTTAATCCATTGGACTTTAAATAAAAAAAGCTCACATGTGAACCAGACCCATTCTTACTAAAAGAAACAAGCCCACATGTCTTTCATTAATATATTAATATAATTGAGCAGCCCATTACTTAAATAATGTGCAAATTATATTCTTAATATATTAAATGCAATTCTAGATGGACCCTTAAATTGTCCCATAATTTTTGGCGGGCCATCTAAATTTAAGCTTCAATAGACATAACCTAATCACAATCAACAAATGATTCACTTAGGTCCGATCCATTAATTTTAACTCATTCCACTAAAGAGCTAAAACTGAACTCTTAAATAAAGATAGAAAAGGAAGATGCTCCTCATTCATACCCTAGACAATCATATTGGAGATAGTGTATCCTCGTGATTAATATCAGTAATCGCCAAGAGTTCATAGACCGCCTATAACTCTCCAAGTTACCATATTTACTCATATGACCACGTTTTGAACTTGGATATTTTGACTTGTCCAGAAGCCATGTTTTCAATAGATACTATTGAAAACTCAACGTTGAGATTTAATATCCAATTACCTCAAAACATCCATATGATGATATTATACTCTCATTTAATTAAATGGAGCCACGATGTCCATATCTATAAATGAAGTTCTCTATCGATTAACAAATGAATATCACCAAACTATCGAGGATAGACTATGCGATATAATCGTACTCATTGATAACTCAAATGATATCACTTGCAACCATAAGTCCATCATTTATCTCAGGATTAAGATAGACCCTCCGATTGTTCCGATAATGAAAAGACTATTATCTATTGACGGTTCTAGATAAAGCTTTTCATTGTGATCCAGTTCAATGCACCCAGTGCACTAGATCCTTTTGCTCGAAGACACCCCGATGATTTTAGACTCATCATATCTCATTTGATCCCACTCAAATGCTAGCAAAAGAATTCTACAACTTTAACAAGATAAAGGTGCCCAACCTTTAACTTAAGTAGTGAACAATATTCAAGACTAACTAAAGAATTGTGTCTACCACATACATATCCAGATGTACGAACAATTCTTCTTCTCCCATAGTCTTTAGACCTTATGATTATTTACTTTGACAATTATAATACAAACTATAAATGCTATACGATTTGTTAAACCAGAAATCACTTTATTAATATGAAAAAGATTGTTAATTACAACATTACACTCTTGCTATTGAGCATAATCCTAACAATCTCCCACTTGCGCTATAGCAAATGTGTCATATCTCTCAAGCCCATATTCTCTAGATGCCCATCGAAACTCTTCTGAGGTAGAGCCTTTGTGAAGGGATCGGCTAGATTTTCTGCTGACACGATTTTGGTAATCGTCACGTCACCTCTTTGAACAATCTCCCTTAAAAGATGATACTTTCTTTCAATGTGTTTACCTCTCTTGTGACTTCTTGGTTCTTTCGAATTAGCCACTGCTCCACTGTTGTCACAGTAGATAGTGATCTGCTTATTCGCACTAGGAACCACTTCTAAGTCAATCAAGAATTGGCGGAGCCAAACAGCCTCTTTGGTAGCTTCGCATGCAGCAACATACTCACCTTCCATGGTGGAATCAGCAATACAAGATTGCTTGATACTTCTCCATATAACTGCTCCTCCTCCAATAGTAAACACAGCCCCTAATGTGGATTTTCTGGAGTCAGAATCTGATTGGAAATCAGAATCTGTATACCCAACGGGAACCAAATCCCCTCCAGAGTATACAAGCATATTATCTCTCGTTCTCTTGAGATACTTGAAAATATGCTTGACTGCCGTCCAGTGATCAGGACCAGGTTTCGATTGAAACCTACTAACTATGCCAACAGAAAAACAAATATCTGGTCTAGTACAGAGCATTTCATACATGAGACTTCCAACTGCCGAGGCATATGGAACTCTACTCATGAATTGCTCTTCATGCTCATTCTTAGAAACTTGTTCCTTAGAAAGCTTGATTCCATGTCTGAAAGGTAACATACCTTTCTTGGAATCCTGCATGGAAAACCTAGACAAGATTTTGTCTATGTATGAAGCTTGGGATAATGCAATCGTTCTATTCTTTCTATCCCTTATTACTTGGATACCTAGAATAAAACTTGCTTCTCCTAAGTCCTTCATATCAAATTGTTTTCCTAACCATTCTTTTACTGATGTTAATACACCTACATCGTTTCCAATGAGTAGTATATCATCAACATAAAGAATCAGAAAAACCAACTTGTCGCCTTTAATCCTTTTGTATACACAAGGTTCGTCAGGATTCTGAATAAATCCAAAACCTTTGACAGCTTGATCAAACCTTATGTTCCAGGATCTGGATGCTTGCTTTAATCCATATATGGATTTCTGCAACTTGCATACCTTATCCACTTGGCCCTTTTCAATGAATCCCTCTGGTTGCATCATGTAGATGCTTTCGTCAAGACTTCCATTTAGGAAAGCTGTCTTGACGTCCATTTGCCAAATCTCTAAATCTAAAGATGCTGCAATGGATAAGAGTATCCTAATGGATTTAAGCATGGCCACAGGAGAGAAGGTTTCCTCGTAATCGATACCTTCTTTCTGTGTATACCCTTTAGCTACCAATCTAGCTTTAAAGGTTTCCACCTTTCCATCCATACCTCTTTTCCTCTTGTATACCCACTTGCACCCAATGGGTTTTATCCCTTTAGGCAAGTCTACAAGGGACCAGACTTTGTTATCGAACATAGATTCAATCTCGGATTGCATTGCCTTTTGCCAATGGCGACTATCAACATCCTCCATAGCTTCCTTGTACGTATAGGGATCATCGTCGTCCGGGAGATTCTCCACTGATTCTCCCCGACCGATGTATCTTTCGGGTTGTGTTCTAACCCTCCCACTACGACGAGGAATGGTAGGTTGTTGATCTTGTGTTGGATCGGAACTTACAATTGGGTTAGGTTGTGCAACCTCTCGTGGAATTGTATCTCCTGACATCTCATTCAGGACAATTCTACTTCTAGGCACAAAATCATTCATATAGTCCTTTTCCAGAAATTTAGCATTTGTCGAAACAAATACTTTAAGATCTGAAGGACTATAGAAATAATATCCTTTAGTTTCTTTTGGATACCCTACAAATATACATGTTTCTGAACGGGACTCCATCTTTTCTGTCTTTCCTTTTAACACATGCGCAGGACAACCAAATATCCTTAAGTGTTGTAAACTAGGCTTGCGCCCAGTCCACAACTCATGCGGTGTTTTAGGAACAGACTTAGATGGTACATCGTTTAGAATGTATATAGCAGTTTGTAAAGCATATCCCCAAAAAGAAATAGGAAGCGTTGAATAACTCAACATAGACCTAACCATATCCAAAAGAGTTCTATTTCTCCTTTCTGCTACCCCATTCTGTTGAGGTGTACCTGGTGCAGAAAACTGAGAAACTATCCCATTATCAATAAGATATTGCTGAAACTCACCAGATAGATATTCTCCACCACGATCAGATCTCAAGATTTTTATGTGTTTCTCAAGCTGATTTTCCACTTCAGCTTTGAATGCTTTGAACATGTCAAAAGCATCCGACTTATGTCCCATGAGATACACATAACCAAATCTTGAGTAATCATCTGTGAAGGTGATGAAGTACTCATATCCACCTCTAGCTTGAATGCTCATAGGTCCACATACATCAGTGTGTATCAATCCTAAACATTCAGTGGCTCTTGCACCTTTGGCAGAGAACGTCCTTTTGGTCATTTTACCTTCCAAACAAGATTCACAAGTTGGTAGATCATCAACCTTTAAGTCACTTAAAGGTCCGTCACTTACCAATCTTTTAATCCTATTAAGGTTAATATGACCTAAGCGTAAATGCCAAAGGTAGGTTTCATCTGTTGATAATTTTACTCTTTTATGATTAGGTTCCGTTATTTCTGTGTCTAACGAGTGAGAGATATTTCTATGCAAAAAGTATAGACCGTTTTCCAATGTACCTTGGCAAATAATTTTGTCATTCTTACTAATAATAAAAACTTTATTAAAAGTAACCGAATATCCAAATTTATTCAAACAAGAAACTGAAATTAAATTCCTCTTGAATTGAGGTACATAATAAACGTCTATTAAATCTAAATGCCTTCTAGAATCCAAATAAACTCTAATATCTCCCACTGCACTTGCAGACACTAACGTTCCGTTGCCCAAGCGCAAATTGATTTCATTCTTACTCAGCTTTCTCCTTTCTTGAAACCCCTGCAAGGAATAACAAACATGATTAGTGGCTCCTGAGTCTATGATCCAAGAATCTGTAGAATCAGCCAAAAAACATGTTTCTAGATAATTCAAATTACCTTCTTCCTTCTTGTTCTGGGACTTTGGGCAATTTCTCTTCCAATGTCCCTTTTCACCACAAAGGAAGCATTTCCCTTTGATCTTGGTTACTTTCTTGGTCTCCTTCTTGATAGGCCCAAGTTGCTTTTTCTTCTGTTGTTTCTTGACCTTTTGACGGGCCTTAACAGTAGCAACTTTACCAACCATATGAATCTCTTGACCTTTGCCTTTCACAAGGATCTTTTCAGCACTTTGAACATCTTGCATCAGACCTTGTAAGGTGTATTCCTTTTTGTTCAAAGTGTAGTCCAATTTGAACTGATCAAAGGAATCTGACAATGAATTGACAACCATATCAATCTTTGTCTCACCATCTATCTCAGCGCCATGCAGTTCAGCAATGTTGAGATGTGCTATGACTTTCATCATGTGATCTTTCACAGCCTGTCCAGGTTTCATCCTATGATTCATAAAAGCAGTCACTGCCTCTCTCTTAGTCGTCCTAGACTTCATAGCAAACATCTCCTCTAGAGACATCATTATATCGGTAGCGGACTCCATTCCTTCATGCTGTTGTTGCAACACGTCGGAGATAGTGGCCATAATGTAACATTTTGCTATATCATCTGAAGTCTTCCACTGCTCATACTCATCTCTACACATTATGCTATATTCATTATTAGGAGCAGGTGGTTTAGGAGTAGTTAGAACAAACTTATGTTTTTCACTTTGCAGCAACAACCCAATTTTCCTTTTCCATGTGACATAATTATCTCCAATTAAAGTGTTATCTTTCAGGATGTTCATAAGTGATGGGGTCATGATTTCTGAACAAAACATATATAAGTAAATAATCATGATAAAGCACTTTGAAATATTTATCTTGAATTAAATAAATAACCCAATCATAAAATTCAACGGTGATCTAACACCCATAAATGTTACGCCTCCTTTGGAAGTTCGCACCATTTACTAGTTAGACTAGGTCCCATCTAATTGTTAACATAACAACCAGCGTTTTCAATTTTAGCCTTGCAATTTTACTAACAAGAACTCTTGGGAGGATATCAATAAAATTACATTGAGTGTGTTACCAAGATATCGACCCTCAATTTTCTCTCACGAAAATCCCTCCTTGGGGAGTAGATCTCGCTTGAGTCCATTGTCTAGTCTATCCTTGTAAGGAAGTATGTTGCTAAATTCCATTCATGGACGCCCCTTGGGGGGATTACCAATAAATAATAAAGCTCAACTAACCTTGGAGGCCATAGGTGTTACCAAAACACCTTCTCCCACTCAATTATTTAAGGCGTGTGATTAAATCCCATAGAATGATTTACCGAGTTATCTAGATGCCAATTTAGATACCTAAATCATTCAATGCATGTTCATACCAAAAGAGATATATGCGTGGCACTCCTATTCTATATGTCATGTTATCATACAATAACAAATATTGTAATATTTAAGCATAAATTAAATAGCAACAATTTTGGCCCATCCTAGAAAAACAAGTAAATTACAATTTGTCAGGAATACAAGATCTTCAGGTGGCCCATCAACCATACGCTCATCCTTCGGCCTTCTCCCATGGGCGTGCGCAGCCCACAACCCCACAAAGGGGCTGCCTTGCGTAGCCCATAAGGCCACACAAGGCTGCCATGCGCAGCCCACCAAAGTTTGGGCTTGTCATGTGCAGCCCAATCCACTCCTAGGGTGCGCACGGTGCTCGTACTTGGTTCCGGTTGCTTCATTTTGCTTCGTGTCTTTGAATCTCCAAGACCTAAATATATTACGGCAGTATATATATAATAAATACTGCAGTATTAATTTTTTTTTTTTTTTTATTCACTGCAGTATTTTTACAAACCAAAAACTGCACATACAAAAAATAAATAAAAAAAAACTGCAGTAACCCTAAAAAAATACTGCACATATATATAAAAAAAAATAAAACCTAGCAATCTACCAAGAAGGAATTATGGCGATAATAGACCACCCTTCTTGTTACAACTCCGAAACAAAAATTACATTGAAAATCTAGGGCCAAAATCGAGCAATAACAAACCACATAAAATATATATAAATCCATACATCACATGTAATTATATATTTGAATACCTAGAGTGCCATCTCTTTCTAAACATGCATAATCACAATAAAAAGAAATAGATCCACGTATATATACGTTAATTAATTAAAAGGGTTCAACCTAGGCTCTGATACCAATTGTAGGAAAAAAATAAATAAATAAAAGTGTTACACGCAGCGGAAGCGATACTAAAGACGATTTAGTGACTTTTAAAATTTTTTCCTTTATGAACCTTAAACCCTTTTAATCAATAAACATGCATATATATCAACAAAAGTAAATTACCTCTTGTCGCGTGATCCGATTGACTTACGTCGATGGTAATCCGCAAGACCTTCAATCCGAGCACGAACGTGGATCACCTAGGAGCGTGGTCTCCCTTTCCTTTGAATTGCAAACCTGTGAATGGACCAAACAAATACTTTCTTTTCTTTGTTAGTCACAAAACAATCAAAATGTCAAAATTATTCCGGTCACTTTTGAGTTCACAATCTTATGATCGAAACTCGCGTGAACCTAGATCGATATCGTATACACAAGCTTATTGATGTTTAAGCAATTGTATACTATCAAAGAATAATTTTTCACTCCTTTTTGTCTCTCTAGAATAAAAACTCTCTTAGAATTAAGAAGAAGAAGAAAGAAAATAAAAACTCAAGCACCAATTCATTGATGTGGCCGAACCCTATAAGAACATATATATAGGTTGGCCGAATTTTTCTTCTTTTTCCTTTAGGGTTGCCGAATTCTATGTAGTATCTAATTAGGGTTGGCCGAATTTCATCATGTCACTTATATATGGTGACTCAAATTCAACCCTAATTCTTTTTAACTTTATAGACTTCAAACCCTAATCCAACTCTTTTATTTTTATTCTTTTATTTGACTAAATAAAAAAAGACTCCTTATTTGATTAAATAAATAATACTAATTTATTTATTTACTTATCAAACAAGTCTTTACTTTTAGGAAAGATTTGTTTCTTTAATTAAACAATTAATCAATAAATCAATTAATTCTTATTTAATTAAAACAAATGAAACAAAATAATATTTTTAGGTCAAAACCTTAACCTAGCCGCCCCACTTCATATATAAGATGGGCCTAATATTATTTTCCTATTTCATTTAATCCACTGGACTTTAAATAAAAAAGCCCACATGTGAACCAGACCCATTCTTACTAAAAGAAACAAGTCCACATGTCTTTCATTAATATATTAATATAATTGAGCAAAAATTCCCATTACTTAAATAATGTGCAAATTATATTCTTAATATATTAAATGCAATTCTAGATGGACCCTTAAATTGGTCCCATAGAATATATCAAGTGATCCATGCAAGTCCGTGTGGATTGGGGATCTTGGCGGGCCATCTAAATTTAAGCTTCAATAGACATAACCTAATCACAATCAACAAATGATTCACTTAGGTCCGATCCATTAATTTTAACTCATTCCACTAAAGAGCTAAAACCGAACTCTTAAATAAAGATAGAAAAGAAAGATGCTCCTCATTCATACCCTAGACAATCATATTGGAGATAGTGTATCCTCGTGATTAATATCAGTAATCGCCAAGAGTTCATAGACCGCCTATAACTCTCCAAGTTACCATATTTACTCATATGACCACGTTTTGAACTTGGATATTTTGACTTGTCGAGAAGCCATGTTTTCAATAGACACTATTGAAAACTCAACGTTGAGACTTAATATCCAATTACCCCAAAACATCCATATGATGATATTATACTCTCATTTAATTAAATGGAGCCACGATGTCCATATCTATAAATGAAGTCCTCTATCGATTAACAAATGAATATCACCAAACTATCGAGGATAGACTACGCGATATAATCGTACTCATTGATAACTCAAATGATATCACTTGCAACCATAAGTCCATCATTTATCTCAGGATTAAGATAGACCCTCCGATTGTTCCGATAATGAAAAGACTATTATCTATTGACGGTTCTAGATAAAGCTTTTCATTGTGATCCAGTTCAATGCACCCAGTGCACTAGATCCTTTTGCTCGAAGACACTCCGATGATTTTAGACTCATCATATCTCATTTAATCCCACTCAAATGCTAGCAAAAGAATTCTACAACTTTAACAAGATAAAGGTGCCCAACCTTTAACTTAAGTTGTGAACATTATTCAAGACTAACTAAAGAATTGTGTCTACCACATACATATCCAAATGTACGAACAATTCTTCTTTTCCCATAGTCTTTAGACCTTATGATTATTTACTTTGACAATTATAATATAAACTATAAATGCTATACGATTTGTTAAACCAAAAATCTCTTTATTAATATGAAAAAGATTGTTAATTACAACATTACACTCTTGCTATTGAGCATAATCCTAACAGCAAATTCTTCTAATCAATGGTATCTAGATAATGGGTGCTCTAGGCACATAATGAGAGACAAGAGTTTCTTTAAGACTCTTGTCATGGAAGAATGGGGATGTGTCACCTTTGGTGATGGATCTAGAAAGAGAGTTGTAGAGAAATGAACCATTTCCATTCCCGGATTACCCTCTTTGTTCAATGCTTTATTTATTGATGGCTAGAAAGCCAATTTGATAAACATTTCTCATCTAAGTGATGAATGAATTTTCGTCTTGTTTAGCAAAACTGATTGCTCCATCCTATTACCCAATGGACAAACCTTGTTAAAAGGTATGAGATCTAGCGATAATTGTTATTGTCTCGAGGCTAGAGTTTTCACTTGTAATATGTCCAAGGATGAGCAAACTGAGTTGTGGCATGAAAGACTTAGCCATATGAACTATCGGGATTTATGAATCTTAGATAAGTTTAATGTTGTGTGTGGCCTTCCCAAGCTTGGGAAGAAAGTCAATGGTGTTTGTGGACCTTGCCAATAAGGAAAACAAACCAAAAGCATGCACAAAAGGGCAAGTATCACTCCACCAAGGAGCCCCTAGAGCTTCTCCATATGGATCTTATGGGTCCCATGCAAACTGAGAGTTTAAGTGGAAAGAGATACATTTTTGTTTGTGTAGATGATTTCTCTAGGTTCACATGGACATATTTTCTTGGAGAAAAATTCAAAACTTTTGATAAGTTTAAAATGCTTTGTAATAAACTTGAAAATGATAAAGACTCTAACATTAAAAGCATTAAACGAATTAGAAGTGACCATGGGAGAGAGTTTGAGAATGCCTACTTTGAAAGCTATTGCAATAGCTTAGGCATATCCCATGATTTTTCGGCTCCTAAAGGCTCCTAGGAAACCTCAACAAAATGGAGTTGTTGAGAGGAAGAATAGGGTCCTTCAAGAGATGGCTCGTGTGATGTTGCTTAACAACAATGTCCCTAGGAACCTATGGGTCGAAGTCGTCAATAAGGCTTGCCATATAGGAAATAGAGTCTTCCTAAGGCCCGGTATTAGGCAAACCTCCTATGAGTTATGTAGAGGTAAAAAGCCAAATGTTAGCTACTTCCACTCATGTGGAAGCAAGTGCTACATTTTAAATGACTGTGATCAACTTGGCAAATTTGATGCTAAGAGTGATGAGGGTATCTTTATTGGCTATGCCTTGACCGCAAGTAGGCCCGATATATCTTTTAGTGTGGGTGTGAGTGCTAGGTACCAATCGGATCCTAAGGAGTCCAATCTCTCTTCTGTTAAGAGAATCATTCGTTGTGTGAATGAGACATCCAACTATGGGATTTGGTACTCTTTTGACAGTAATGCTTGTTTAGTTGGCTTTAGTGATATAAATTGGGTAGGAAATTATGATGATAGGAATAGCACATCAGGAGGTTGCTTCTTCCTAGGGAACAACTTGGTGCCCAAGAAGCAAAATTCAATTTCCCAAGAAGCAAAATTCAATTTCCTTGTCCAAGGTCGAAGCCGAGTACATAGTCGCGGGGAGTGGATGCACATACATTTTTGGAGTAGGAGATTAACTTAGGAAGTACTTTTTGAATGACCTATAATGATCTCCATGACATGATGATTCTTAATGACATGCTTAAAATGTTAAAAGTATGAATTTCAAATGACATGCTCAAATGAAAAAGCATGAATTGATGATTGCAATTCTTAAATGCAAAACAATGTGTGAAAAGCTAATAAGACTCAAATGTTTATCATAATGTCTCTCTTTCTTTATTGGTTGAACGTGGCTACTATCATATGAGTATCTCACCCGGAAAAATCAAATAGGGTGCAAAGTCACTCATGCCATGTTTCGCTTATAAAGTTGGATGTAGTGCTCTAAAATTGAATTCAATGAATTTTCTATATCCTTGCTTTGATTCATGACAAATGGTGAAATTGGTTTGAATTCCTAAAGGAAACCTTTGTCATTTGCTTTGCCAAATATCATTGATTTTTGAACTTAAATGCAATATGCCTTGCATGCAAAGCATTTTATGTCACACATTTTCAATAAAATAAATCTCCTTATATCTCTCCTTTTAATTGAGTTGCATAAAGTGTCTTATATGATTATCCAAATGAATTGTATACTACCATCTCTCTTTGCTACAAGTAACCCATATGTGGGATACTCCCTTGCCCATTTCATGACAAAAATGGGGAGTAGTAGCGGTAAGGGAGAATGCTAATTAGAGTAGTAAATTCGCATGTTGGGGAGATTGCATATTAAGAGGGAGTAATCCTTTAAGGGGGAGCATTGCATTGCACATTCATTGCATGTTTTCGTTAATGTGAAATTCTCTAATGCAAATGCTTGTTTTAACTTCACATGATCACCTCACAATTCACTTGCTTTAGAAAGTGTATTTTTTGTGTTTTGAAGGATTGATAGTTCTACAAAAGATTGAAGACTTGAAGTTTTATTTATTGCTTATCTCTTTGTACTGTAGAATATCTTTGTTGTCCTGTAGCTTCAATTTGTTGTGAGGATCTATGTGATTGATGGTTTTTGTCACAAAATAGCCAAAGGGGAAGATTGTATGTTCCTCAAGTTTGATTGGCTTATTTCAGTGACAAACCACAATTGGGGCTTGTTGTAAGGGTAGCTTAGGCTTTTAGTTGTTGGTGCTTTGCACAACAAAGGCCATTTCAAAACCTCAAGAGAAGAAGTACCAAAGGTAAAATTATTGTGCTTACTTGCTTTAAAGAGATCTAGTTTCACACACTCACAACTCATGCATATCTTTAATTCTTATAGGTTGTGTGCCTTATTAGTGTGCATTCATGTTCTAAATATCTCTTCATGCATGTTTAATTGATTGCATCTTGCTTGATTTGTCATATCTTGTTTAGGATTTAGGATGCAAATCCAAAGGAAATCGGTGCCCTAGTTCTGTAGTTAGAGGCCTCAATAACATGCCGCCAAATTGAGACCAAATAGTCTGGTATCAAAACGGCGCCCTTGGTTCTGTGTTAAGGGCTATCAAATTCTGACCAGTGGGTCTGATAGAATTTCGGCACCCTTGTTCTGTGGCCAGGGCGCAGAATGAGGCCGCAGAATCCCAGTCTACGAGACTATTGGTATTCTATGCCCTTGATTCGACGGTCCATGGTCACAGAACAAGGGCGTAGATTTGCCTGTTTTTGGACAACTTTCCAAAATGATGCCACTTCACTTTGGCACTCTATATATAGGCCTTTTTGCTCTCCAGGTCGTCCTTAACTCTCAAAATTCCATTTTTATGATTTCTAGCATTTAGAGAGAGACAAGTGAATCAAAGAAGCAATCTTTTTCCTTTCATCTTTGATTCTCTAAAACACTCAAAACCATCTTCATATGCATCAATCTTCATCTAGCATCTTCTAGCTCATCTAGTATGCTTTCTTGCATAGGTTTTGCTTAAGACACATCCCTTGGTATGTTCTTCACTATTATCTTACATAATTAGTGTTTTATTTATCAAGGCAACTATTAGATTACTTGCATGTTCTTAGATTAAGTTATAATATTCAAGATAGAGATTGTTGTGTTGATATGATTGAGTGTTGTATTGTGATAGTTTCATAGGATTGCTTTATCTATGTTTAGCTAAGCTTTATGACATGTTATTTAGCTCTTGATATCTAGGATTGTATTCATTGTCTTCTTATCATCCTAGATAAGAATCTAAGGTTCCTTAGCTTTGTTTGCTCTTTGAATATCATCATATATTCATATAGGACATTTTATCTCTTCTTTGAGAAGTAAGACTTGCGTAGCTTCCAGGATTAGGTAGCTTCAATCACAAGCAATTGGACTAAGTTCACTTATACCGGGATTAGGTAGTGGTGGTGAGTTATACCGGGATTAGGTTGTAATCTCCATTGTCATTGGTGGATTCGAGGTTCGTGTGTGGCACACATAACAGCCAGTGTTTTTTCTCGTGAGAGTTTCCACGTAAATACCGTGTATCATTTACAATTCCGCACTTATTACACTTGATATATTATATTGACTAGATAGGGGCATTTTCGTAAAATTGACCTATAACAAAAATTGGGTAAAATCGAATAAAATCTATCCCCTCCCCCCTTCTAGATAGTTTATACACACCGTGCATTATTAGTTTCAAATAGGATAGATGGTTCGAAGGTATATCAACCGCAATCATCTAAGCCTTGATTTGTAATTAATCAGTCCCACCTTGACCCACTCTCCTTAATCGGTTAGGCATTTTGGTGGGAAGTTGTTTAGGTTTCGTAGTAACGGCATAAACACATCTAAGACTACAAATGATTAACAAGTATGATATTGGTTCATTAAAGTAGCTTGAAAAGCATTGCCCTTAATCCACTTGCAACTCCATTATTTCCCTGGCATTCTCTTAATTGATTACATTCCATATTCTTATCAAAGATTGTTGAGCATTTTATTTTCCCTATCACCTTTTTTTTTACATTTACTTTACATGTATGTTTGATGGTTTCTCAAACCATACACTATCCAACCTATGTGATTTACTTTATTTGCATTGTAGATTAGTTAATTAATACAACATATTACTCTAATTCCCTGTGAAACAAATCATTGTTTATCGTTTTAATAAGCTTTTATCCTAAGTGGATTCTTAAGTGGTTAAACACAGTTTTCAATTGAACATATAAATACATTGTTTTGTTGAGTACGAAATGATCTCATCAGTATCACCTGAAGGTGTAACTTTCTTTTCATATAGTGGAATGCGGTGACTGAGTAGATAGCGTGGCTAGTCCAATGGGTTTTTTCTTGTTGAAGGTTTCCCATGCAAATAATCAAGTGTCTATTTATATTCCGCACTTTACACTTGATTTTTGTTGTTTGTTGATTTGGGTTTTTATATATTACTATTGACTAATCGAAAAAGTTGGTAATAATCGATTAACAACCTATTCACCCCCCTCTAGGTTGTATTAGACACACTGTATTTATTTTCAATTGGTATCAGAGCGGGTTCTTAGACATACATAGGAGATCCTTGTTATTTTTGCAAAACACTTAGAGCGGGTATTGCTTTGATGACCTCCAAAGTTGTGAGGAAGAAAAATGACTTCGATGAGGAGATGACTCTCATGGTAGAGAGATTTAGGAGATTTGCGAAATCTCACAAGAAGGGTATGACCTCTAGAGTGAATGAGGAGATGAAGTTGACCTTACTTAAGAAGGATGAAGCAAGTAAGGATAATTCCTTAAGGATAAATGACCAATGCCTTAAGTGTGGTGGATTTGGCCACATTGCCTCCATGTGTGGTAACTTGAAGTACAACAAGGGATGAGAATCTATGATTGCTACTTAGAGTGATAGTGAGGTTGAAGTAGTTAAAGAGTGCTCCACAAGCTCAAAACTCAAGCCATTACCAAATGTTTGTCACTTGAAGATTTCAAGATGGGTGACGTTGAATGTGGAAACCGAAGAGGAGCAAGCTTGAGAGAAGAAAGTTTTGAAGATATGAACCATTAATCCACAAGTGGTAGATGCTTCGATTATGGTAGTTCATACTTCGGGAACTCTTGTGATGATGTGGTGTATAATTAAAGTTCATTGACTTTCTTCAAAAGTGCTTGAAGAATAAGGATGATGATATCTTTGGGTTGAAAAAGGATAATCTTCAACTAAAAGCCAAAGTGAATCACTTGAATGAAGAAGTGAGATGTGGAAAAGAAAATGAAGGCAAGTTGAAGAATGAACTTGAGGAGACAAGGAATACTCTTGCTAAGATGACTTCGGGATCAAAGAAGCTTGACATCATGTTATGTATTGGCAAAAAGCCAAATGACAAGTGAGGCTTGATCTTGTAAATGATGAGACCAGACCTTCCTCAGACAAGACAACGTTTGTGAATGAGATATCTCATAATTGTCCAACTCCGTCTCAACACCCCAAGAAATGTCTTATTGTGGGTGAATCATCTAAGAACCCATCCTTGAACATGCTTCCAAGGAATAATGCTTAACCTTAACCTTTGAAGATGCCTCAACCAAAGCTTCATCAACCTTTAAGGCAAGTTAATCATGTTCATCATGCTCAACCACAAAGGCACCAACATCCAGCTCATGCTCCAAGGAGAAGCCAACCGTGCATCATCAAAGAGAACCTCATCAACATGGCATGATGAGAACTCAAAGCAATGGTATGGATTCTTTCTTTGTACCTACTTGTCATTATTGTTGTCTAATTGGTCACATAAGACTAAATTGTTTTAACTACATAAAGAAATGTATAATTGAGAGCATAAGATAAAAACGGTTGAACCGTAGGGCTAAGTTGCTTGACCCTAGGAAACCAAAAGAATTGAAGATTTTGACCACTAAGAATAAAAAAGTGGAACCTAGGTGGGTTAGAAAAAATGAACTCAATTGTCATTGTGCTCATGCGTCACCCGTAGATTCTACTAGGTTTAATAGACTTTGAAAATATATATGTAAAGAGCCTAATTAATCTAGAGGGGCTGAATAGATTAAACACAAATTAATTACCAAATTTTTGCGATATTGTCGATATTAAAAAACAACCCCTAGTTAGTCAAAACAACTATCAATAGAAAAATACGGAAAATAAATAACACGTGAATTTTTACATGGAAACTCACACGGGAAAAACCACAGGTTGTTATGTGTGCCACATAAGAACCTCAAATCCACTATTTACAAATACGATTACAATCTAGGTTGACCACATCACACCTAAGATTACTAATCCGTCTTTGCTACCCGCGGGCCTTTAATAGTGACTTTAGTCCCTTTTTTTCAAACTACCAAATGGTAAATACAAGGCTTGTCTCTAAAGAGAAGAGATTAAACAACCTAAGGTGAATATATGCAATATTCAAGATGCTAAAATGCAAGGTTAGACAGACATTTAAGCTTATCTAGGGATGGATGAACATGTTAGACATTCCTAGATATCATTTTGCTAGATTACATGCATAAAACATAGCTAAATAAGCAAACAAAGTCCTATATGCAATATCTACCACAACCAACACACAAAACACAATAAAGAAACTATCCTGAAACTATTCAAGTCATAAAGAAGCAATCTTGAAACTAGTCAAGTAATAAAAAAACTATCTTGTAAAGCAAGAACATATAAAGGATGAAAATGATGTTCTAACAACAAGTCATGTGAGCAAAGAAGAGAAACCAAGATAAATCATAACTAACCCATGCTAGATGATGTATGAAACATGAAAGATGAAGGGTATTGGTGTTTTGGATGATTAAAAATCAAGTCTTTGTGATTTTTGTTTGAAGACACTCTTTGGTTCTTAAGAGATGTAAATTTTGCTCAAAAAAACGACCAAAGGTCATCAAGACACACATATATATATGGCCAAAATGAAGTGACATTGTTTGGGAGAAGTGGTAAAAAAAAAGGAAAAAATGAGCCCTTAAATCTGCGGCTGGTGACCACAGAATAAGGGCGCAGAATCCCAACAGTTGCATTGACTGGGATTCTGCGGCCTAGATCTGTGCCTTAGGTCATCGAATAAGGGCGCAAAAACAAAAAGTGATCCTCTAGTCCCTTTTATGCGCCCTTGGATCTACGACCCCTAACCGTAGAATGAGGGCGCAAAAATGAAAAGTGATCCTCTGGTCCCTTTTCTGCGCCCTTGGATCTGCTGCCCCTAACCGTAGAATAGAGCGCCGATTTCAAAAAAGGTTTGCATCCTAATACCTAAATTAAACATGGCATTACAACGAGCAAGATGCAATCAAATAAACTTGCATGAAGGGAAAACAAGAACAAGAATACATGCATATAAAACACACAACAAGATGCAACAACAAAGATCAAGTGAAGTGCATAAAAGAGCAATGCATACAAGCAAGCATGACAAGAGTGTGTATGTGCAACTAAATCTCTTCAACTAAGAGACAAGACAAGTAATCTACCTTCCTTGAAGCTCTTGATGTCCACAATGAGGTCCTTTGACATATGATAAGGATTTCTTCAATCATGAGCTACCCATACAAGTTTGAACCCCATTGTGGTCTTGTCAATGAAATTAAGCCAATCAAAAAGTGATGCACTCACAGAGTCGGTATGTCTATAGGGATTTGTCCCTCGCCCTGATATGGTAGGGTTTTGATCCCAATAAGGGGAGCTCAAGCAATTAAGGCAAACTTGCATGATTTTTTATGTGCAAAAAGTTGATTATTTTTATGCTCTTTTGATAATTGCTTGAGATTTTTTGGTTGCACATATATGCTTATATGGTATTTTTCTCATAATAAGTGTGCATCATTGCTTTTCTTGTAATCCATATCATATTTGGGAAAGTACATTTAAATGACTTATAATTTATCTCCATGACATGAAAATTTTATAACATGCTTAAAATGATATGCATGAAATGTTTTTGATTGATATGCAAAATATGTGTGAAAGCATATGAAAAGACCAAACCAAGAGAAGAATGAGACCTTTTCAAATGGTCACTCATCGTGCTAAGACAAGCACACCATCATGCATGCACGGACATTTCCGATCAATCATCTGGAAACAAATTACATCACACACAAACCACACTTAGGACTTAGAATGAAGTGCAAGCGTGATCGTGAAAAGATTGCACACATGAGCAATAGGAAACAAATGGTCACTCAAATCGTATACCATGAGTTTTGGACATTTTGTAGTTGTCCATATTTGACCTTTGGTGACTCTTTTGACCATATCACTTTCTACAGACATCAAAACCTCATTTTGTAAAATATACTAGAAATTAGACTTTCATACCTTTCTAACGGTATAGCATATGAATGGTTTCGATGTCGTTTGGTCTTGTTTTGATCCCTCTGGAAATCAAGTTGTTGTGCTGATTTGCCAGTGCGTAGTTACTGCGCGGGTCCTTGCCCATGCAGTCACCAGCGAAATCATTTTCAATAATTTTCAATGTCCCGGTGCGCGGGTATTGTGCGGGTACCTACTAGCCCAACGAACCCATGTATTGCACTAATATTTGCCCTACTTTCCCAAAACGATGTTGTTTCAATTAGGGCTTATATATAACCATCTCTTTCTCATATTCTTTATTAAGACCACAAAATTAAAACCCTAAAGAGATAGATTGAGTGGCTCTAGAGAGAGAAAGCTTCAAGCTTCATTCCGTAACTCTCCAAACCCAAAACCCATGCATCCATGACATCTTTCATGCATCAATCTTCCATGGGTCTTCATCATTCTTTACTTGGTAAGTAAGAACAAACATCTCATCTTTGTTTATTGTTCTTAAAGTGTAGGAGTTCATTTTTGTTGTATATGATTTGTAAAAATCTTTTATTGAATGTATTTATTGATGAATGATGACATGATTGGGTTTGTATTGTGATAGCTTATTTGATTAGGTTTGTTTTACCTAAATAGTTAAGCCTTGATTATTCTTGAGAGATTAATTGATAACTAAATTGATAGATTTTGTGTTTGATAATCTAGGCATAGCCAACTTTCTATCCAAGACAACACATGTCTTTAGAAAATTTTCCTTACATGACTATCCGGAACATATCCTAGCCATGACTTCTTACTTAACTTATCCGGAACACATCTAAGTTAAGACTTCCCTCGCTTGACTATTTGGAACACATCCAAGCCCAGACTTTCCTTGCTTGACTACTTGGATGCCAAGACTTTCTTTGCTTGACTATTTGGAACACATCCATGTCAAGACTTCATGCATTTTTCAAGGACTTCCTAAGTGTGATCAATGAATGCAAAATGCAAGTAAGCACTCAAAATAGAATATGAGATCAACATATCCTATGGAAACTAGAAATAAACAATGAGTACACAAAGTATGATTTTCTAGTTTATAATCCAAATATGAATGTAATCATACAAATGATACATGTACATATGAAATGTATGGATTAAGTACACTTCATGAAAAACTAGACATAGGCATCAAAGTACACAAATCAAAGTAGTTTAGATCTTATACATGAACAAAAACCTACAGCATGCCTAATCACCAAAAACACACTTTAATCATAGATTTCATACATGTCAATAAAGCTTGAGATAAACATGTTCATGAAGCGCATATTCAAAACTTTAGAACTAAAACTAAAATACTACTGATATGAGATAAGATCAATCATATCCTCTAGTAATTAATTAGAGCACATATTCATAAATCAAACAATTGTATCCTAATAGGCTCTAAATATATAATAAATTGTGTTAATCCTAAATATGTTCAATTAAAGAAACATAGCACATGTAAGGACTATCAATCATTCAAATACACTCAATTAAAGCACAAATAGTCCTAGGTAACAAGCTAATCACAATACAACTCACAAGCATGTGAAAACATAGGTTTTAAGAAAAACCTAACTCACATTCAAGTTTTTAATTGAGCAAAATTAGCTTTCAATTGAAGCTCTATCTTCTATCAACATTTGTTCAAGTCACATACACTAAAATAGAAAAAAGACCCAAGGTATTTGATCATTAGAATCAAAGAAATCAAAAGATAAACAAATACCTTGACAAATTATGTGCAGTCACGAATTTGATGTTGAACACCAAAGATACTTGAACTTTTTGCTTCCAAATCACTTGGAAAGATAGATAACTTCAAGACGAAGAATCTTCAACTTGAATCACTAAAATAGGATAAGAAATGAGTGAGATATGGTGTTTAGAAGTTGAGAGAATTCTAAGAAAATTTTCTGCACATTTTCTTCTACGATTTGAAAATGAGAGGTTGAGGATATTTAAAAAGGATGATGACATGGAGAGAAGGGCAAAACAGGTAGCCGTATGCACCACTCTACATCAGTTCCCCGTAGACCTGGCAAGGTTCCAGTTCCAATATTTTTCGAACCGGGTAGTTTGAACCGAAATGAAACCGGCGGTTACAATGGTTTTTTTTTATTTTTATTTTTTAAAAAAAATTATTATTAAAAAAAATAACACTTGATTATAAAAATAAAATGATTAAAAGAGAAATGACATTGAAGAGTATTCAACAATGGTAAATAACCAAGTAGATATATTTTCCTTTGCATTCTTCTCCTTTTTATATAAGTAAGGCCACTCTCCACTTTTCTTATTTATCCAATGTAGGATGTGGGATTTTCTTATCCTTTCTATTCTAGTTGTTTATATATGCTTTTTTGCTAATGGTTGAATGTTATGACCTTCTAATAAGATGTAGATTTCTTGTATATTGGATTTATGATTTAACTTCTCAAGTATTAATA
>JAUKTQ010000018.1:0-131668 GCA_035582765.1 Acer negundo | reverse complement strand
CTGGTGCTCAACATGCTCCACTCCTCAGCACTCAAACTCAAATTGCCCCCATCACTATCATGGTCCTGAATCTCTTATTGCTCCATTTGCGGGCATGCATGTTGCTCGGTATCCGTCTCCTCCTGATTTTACCTGGTATCCTAACACCGGTGCTACTCATCATATGACAAGTACTGCTCCTCCAGATTCTGTCCCGTTTATTGGTAATACTTATGTCCTGCTTGGTAATGGGGCCTCCCTTCCCATTATCAGTACTGGTAATATCCATGTGTCTCTAGGCTCTCATAACCTGTCTCTCAATAATGTTTTTCATATTCCTTCACTAAACAAAAACTTATTGTCTGTTACGTGTTTCACTAAGGATAATTCTGTTAGTTTCACCTTCACCCCTTCTGGTTATATAATATCTGACCTCACTTCTGGCGTTCCTCTGTTTCAGGGCCCATGTAAAGATGGTCTTATCCATTTTCGCAACCACAGCCTTATGCATTGGCTACAACTGCGTCTAATATTTGGCATCTTCGTCTTGGTCATCCGTCACTTAGGTTCTGGCTCTTTAGGATCAGATTTTTCAAGTAGTTTTCCTTTTTGTAATGACTGTGCAACTTGCAAGTCTCATAAATTGCCGTTTATTTCCAATAAAATTCAGGCTACCTTTCCTTTTTCTATAGTTCATTATGATGTTTGGATGTCCTCCATTACCTCTGTCTCTGGATTTAAATATTATGTGTTGTTTACTGACGAATTTTCACTCTACTCATGGATTTATCCAATGCGTTTAAAGTCAAAAGTTTTTACACACTTTTGCAAGTTTGTTGCCATGGTTAAAAATCAATTTAAATCCTCAATTCAAATTTTTCAAAGTGATGGTGGCACTGAATATGTTAATTCTAATTTTACAAATTTATGTCATACTTTAGGCATCCACCAATGTCGTTCGTGTCCTCACACACTTTACTTATTATTGTATGTTGATGATATTATTCTAACTGGCAGCCATGCAGATTTTATAACTCTTTTTGTAGACCGACTTGGCCGCGAATTAGATATGAAAGACTTGGGTTCATTACAATACTTTCTTGGTCTTAAAGTTAATCCTCTTTCGGAAGGCTTACATGTCTCTCAGGAGAAATATACGTTAGACCTCCTCCATCGGAACTCCATGACTGAATGCAAACCGTGTTCCACTCCCCTTGCTGCCAATGTGAAACTCTCAGCAATTGAAGGTGATTTCCTACTCAATGCCACTGAATTCCGTCACTTGGTTGGCTCTCTTCAGTACCTGACCTTGACTCGACCCGATATTGCCTTCGCTGTTAGCTCAGTTGCTCAATTCCTTAGTGCTCCTCGCCAACCACATTTGGTGGCTGTCAAGCGAATTCTTTGCTATCTCAAAGGTTCCATTGATCACGGCATACTTATCAACTCATCACCTTCACCGCTGCACATTCAAGCTTTTTCTGATGCGGATTGGGCTGGCTGTCCGAACACTCGCCGCTCCACCACTGGCTATCTCATCTTCTTAGGTTCGAATATTGTCTCATGGTATTCTAAAAAGCAACCGACAATTGCTCGATCTAGCACTGAGTCAGAATATCGCTCCCTAGCTCATGCATGTGCAGAAACGGTTTGGGTTAGTTATCTCCTTCATGAGTTTGGCTGTCCAGTTTCCTTTCCCATATTGCTCTACTGTGACAACATCAGTGCTACTTATCTAGCTGCCAATCCTATTCACCATGCACGCACTCGCCATATTGAATTGGACTATCACTTCGTTCGCAAGAAAGTGGCTCTTGGAAGTCATCGGGTTGCCTTCGTCCCCTCTGAAGAACAACTTGCTAACCTTCTTACCAAGGGCCTTCACAAACGGCATCACATGCATCTCACAACCAAACTAATTCGTCTACAACCGTCCAATTTGAGAGGAGGGGGGGGGGGGGGGTGGTTACAATACTACCTCTGTCATCCTAAATAATAGTTATAGACTCCTACATTCTTGTATATGTTATTATCTTCGTCTATACCACTACCTCTGTCATCCTAAATAATAGTTATAGACTCCTACATTCTTGTATATGTTATTATCTTCGTCTATACCTCTCATGTTTATCTCTAGTAGGGTCTCTATGTTTTCCTTGTTCAATATAAATATTCCTATAATGTAATACAACAAATTCATTCAGATATATAAAAGTTACATATAGTTTCACGTACTAATTATTTTTTGGGAAATTCGATGGCGGCATAAAAGTGTAAAATGGTTGAACTTTCAAACAATGATTTCAATAGCAAAGCTTCTCTGAAAGTGATAAAATCTCAAAGCTCTGCAATTGCTAAATTCATCACACAATCTTTTGACATAATGAATTCCTGAGAGTTTTGGTAACATTTGCAACACTCCATTTATTAAAGGTTAAAAAAACACACAGCTGCCAACATATATTACTAAGGAAAAACAAGAACAATATACAAAGACTAGCATAATTTTCTTACACCAAAATAAAATTCATCTCCAAGTCGATCCAAGAAACGACAATACGTATATCTCCACCTTCTATTGATAAGTAAAGGACCAATCAAACTCCAAAAGCCCACCACAAATCCAAGAGCCATGCTTATGTAGAACCAATCCACTTCATGTTCACCATTTGCATGCCTAGGTGTTGGAACGGTAGCAACAATACAATTCTTCATTGGAGATTCACAGAGTTCATTCCCAGTGAAAGAGGATGCATTAAAGCTTTGCAGTTGAATGCTTGAAGGAATTATCCCAGTCAACTTGTTATTGGACAAATTCAAGTGATTCAAAAACGTTAAACCTGTGATACTTTGAGGAATTTTACCATAGAGCTGATTTGCAGATAAATCAATGGACTCTATATCCCTCATATCACCAATAGTCTGAGGAATTCTTCCGGTCAAAGAATTGTGTGATAAATTCAATGACTGTAGTGCGTGGAGACTTGTTAGTTCCATAGGAATTTCTCCTGAAAAATGATTTTTCGAAAGATCCATGCTTCTCACCAAATTAAGAATGGATTCATATTGAGCAGTTGTCCCTTTCATCACAACTGTTGCATCCTCCACGGGAGCTTCATTCACACCACCTGGAAGTGATATTCTGTTGCCTTTAGTGTAGTCCATTGTCACCATGGCACTAAAGTTATGGATACAACTCGGTATAGATCCGGAAAGATTGTTGTAAGCAAGGTCTAAGATTTGTAGAGAAGCAAGATGGCAAAACTCTGTTGGCAAAAGGCTGTGAAATTTATTTGAGCGGAGGTTGAGAATTACCAGCTCAGAAAATCTTTGTCCTAGCCATGTTGGGACACTACCAAAAAACTCATTTTCACTAATGTCTATAGTTACTAATGCTGTACAATTTCTGAGTGAAGTGGGTATTTCACCCGATAAACTATTATTTCGAAGGTGCAATGATGCAAGGTCATTTAAATTTCCAATGGAAAAAGGAATATTACCTGTGAAAGTATTGTCTCTGAGATCTAAAACAACCAAATCTTGCCAATTCATCCAACAGTCAGGTAACTCTCCTGATAAGAAGTTATTCCCTAGTTTGTAATTCCTCAACAATTAACAGAACTCGAATCTCCATTTGCATTTGATTGGAAAGTTGTTATGATTGGATATGGAACAGGGATAATAATTGGATTGGTTCTTGGTTACATATTCTGCACAAGAAAATACGAATGGTTTGACAAAATATATGAGATGCGACCGAATAGAATCGAGATAAAGAGGGGATGCTGGAATTGCATGTAATTAGCTCCTCAAAACATCAGGTACTTTTCTTTTTCTTCTTGATCTCTTTATTTCATGTGTTTTCAGTATATTTAAAAGTAGAGTGAATAAAATTAAAGGAGCAGTTGGTAAAAATGAAGAAATGGACCAGCTGTGATTTGCATCTAGCTTTTGTTGTGTGATGAAAGTTGTTAATCAATTCCATTATCTTAGTAACATATGTGGTCATGTAAAGAATATATATGTGACATTTCTTATCACTTTATCAGTTCCACATGCACTGGTTTCCTCGTACTTTATGAAAACAAATATTTGCTTCTTGTTAAAGATATCATGTGTTTTCTTTATGTTGTTAAGATATTTGAGTCCCAAAGGGCTCTCTCAATTCTAGCTACATTTTAGTTAAAAAAGCTAAAAAGCCAAAAAGCTATTTAAACTAGTAACTTTTCATGGGGTCATTCCAACCATCCTCCCTACTATAGCTAAATATTAATATTTTAATATTTTTTAAATTTAAAATATAAATAAATTTATTTTGTTTCAACTTGTATTTAAAACATAAAATATGATATTCCAACGGCTATATTCCAAAAGTTATATTTCAATCTTTATAAATAAGATCATCTCATTTCTCATTTTCACTCCCATAAACTTTATTTATCAACAACTTATATAAATTATTAATAGGTATAACTCGTAATCAATTTAAAATTGAATGTTGACATCATTTTTTTAATAAAAAAAAGTTGGGATCCAGTAGGGGGAAAACAAACTGGTGTGGGAGATCACTTGAGGTTTTTTTGTTGGGTCGTGGTGCTTTTCTACCTGCTTGGTGCTAAGGCCTGAGTTTTTTTTTTTTTGTCAATACAGTTGGTGTTCTGCTGTTCCTCTTTTGATTTTGCCATGTTTTTGTGTGCTTTTAGTTGTGGGTATTCGTTTGGTGATCTCTTGTTTCTTGCTCTGGGGTCTTCTTGTTGTTTGTTTGATTGTGCTTGTGCTTTGGCTTGCTTTATAGGGCTTTTGCCTTTGTTCCTCTGTTAATAAACTGAAGCAGTTAAAAAAATAATTAAAAAGTTAGTTTAAAAGTAGTAAAATAAAAAGAAAGAGAATTTGTCCAGCATAAAATGGCTCTCCACATTTAGAGAGTGCCATGTCAGGGGGTTGTTGGAGTGCAAAATAGAGAGTCATGTTAAGGAGTGGTTGGAGTGCAAAAAAAACCATCACACTAGCCATTTTGCCTAATGAGCGTGTTTAGAGTGCTCCTCGGAGCATCTCAAATGGGGCTCTCTAAAGAAACATGCTCCTTAGTCAAAATGGCTAGTGATGAACTTAAATTTAATAGAATACAACATTTAAATTATATGAACCTTAAATTCAAACAGAAAATACAATTAAACAAATAGATGAAAAGATTATAGTTTGTTTTTCCTTTTATATTTTTAATATTTTGAAAAATAATTATATAAATACATAATCAACCTAGATGGGTCGGGTCATAGTGGTTCGATTCATACCCGACCCGGTTACAAACCGGGTCAATAATATTTGACCTATACCTGACCTGAGCCCCATTAAAAATGCTCCAAACCCACCGTAAACGGATTAGATCCTCATTGGTTTGAGCCAGGTTGGGGATTTTTGTCATCCTTATCCACTGCTTTATTATTTAATTTAGTTAGGATCAAGTGCTTACCACTATGCTAAAAACCATAGCAGATACTATAGAAGCAACTTTATTTCCTTATTACGTGTTGTGTACTTGTGTGTGTTTCTAGCTTACAGAGTAAGGGCTGTCAAGAGACACTGTTGTGTTGAGTGTTGAGGCTTTTGCTTGCAGGGAAAATTTAGACTTTAGAGTGAGATGTTGAATTGAGACAGTATTAGGAATGTCTCTGGCACTGCTCTTTCTTTTTATTTAGGGGCATTTCAAAATCATCCCTATGGCATTACAAAATACCACTTTGTTTTTGTTGTTCACAAATTGACCAAAATGATAAATATGTGCATAACTATTTAGTCCCTTAATTTCAAAAAACAACCAAAAAGTTTTATTCTATTAAAATTCATTATCAAACCGTAAATTTGACTACATTTGACTTTTGAAATGTATATAAAATAAATAAATAAATAAATAAATACAAAACTCCTTCAAATCAAATAAATAAATATATATATATAAATGGTGAAAGCCATAGTATTCTACCCTTCACCAAAAAACTAAAATATAAAAGAAATAATCTATATATATATACTTATATATATATATATATATATATAGAGGATAGTGTTAATCTCTACAAGGTAGAAATAAGACAATAAATACTTTTTTTTTATAGTATTTTTCTAGGCGTTAACCCATGCCTTAGAGACTCGTTTGGTGCAGGGATATGATAGGATTATTTTCATGGGATATGATTGAAATGGATTGTATGAGATATGATTGGACTAAAATTAGTACTGTGATATGTTTGATGTTTTTTGAGATTGGATTAAAATAGTCATATTTCTTGTTTGGTATGGTATACGATTGGATAAAAATATAATTTTATCATATATCTAATGCAGTGTGAAATTGATTAATATAAAATTAAATTAAATTATTTTTAAATAAATAAATTATTTAATTTTTTTTAAATAAAAATATTTAAAATTAATATTAATGGAATAAAATTTTTTTAATTAATATTTTAAATTTTATAATTAAAAAATATAAGAAGAAGAATTTTTTAAAAAAAAAACACGGGACTAAATAGCCCCCCTCACTTAGATAAAATGATTGTATAAAATTTAACTGGTTAAAATAATGATTTAAATTAAATTTTGAAAAAATTAAAATATCTAAAACAAATTTTAAACAAAATAATGTTTATTTTTATTTTTTAAAAATGAAAATTATTACTTTTTAAATGTTTAAAATTATTAATTATTATATTTTAATCACATAAAAAATGAAAAATGAAAAATAAAAATAAAAGTATAAAGTGATAGGACTAATATTAGTCTTATATTGGTGGGATAAGTTGCTTGTATGAGATAAAATAATCTTATCTCATGCAAACAACAAACATGGGAGATGAAACTAAAATTAGCCATGTCTCCTCTTCCACTGCTTTATTATTTAATTTTATTAAGATCAAGTGTTTACCGTCGAGCTAATTAAAAGCTATAGCTGATAGTAGAGGCGCAACTTTATTTCCTTATTATATGCCAGCAAGGAGCCCCACATCTATATGTGTTGTGATTGGTCTTTGACTGTTTAATTTGACTAAGGAAAAATAAAATCGATCATTAAAATGATATAATTTCAAACATAAGGAATTGTTTTGTATTTTATGAAATCATAAAGGCTATTTTAAAATTTCCCTTCGGTGTATAGATGGATACTAATAGATGTCTACCTAAGGGATATTTTTGATATTCCATAAAAGGGTTATGGACCATTTTGAACAATTTGCAAACAACAGAAAATGTTGTATTTCATGAAACTATAGGGACCTTTTTAGAGTTTCCCCCTTTTATGAGACTATGGTTTGGGTCCCCCGTAGCCAATTCATGCTTGCTTAGTTTTAGTGCTCTTTAGGCCCAGTCCAACTCCAATTGTTTAGGGCTTTGTTCAATCTCTCATCTCTCTTCTTCAAACTCCTCTGTAGTTTGTAACAGAAGAAATGAAAACCGGAGAACCCAACAGTGTCACGGAGTAGCCATCAACCATCAGATCATCAAGTGTAATGGTCATTTCACCCTAAGAAAAAAGGAAACTTTTTGTCTCAGAACACCATTTCTCTGCAAGACCAATAACCAAATCACTGTGTTTTTCTAATTCTATACGTGGAACTCAAGATTGCTTCAAGTATTCCACCTTTCTTACATGTGGGCTCATGCAAAGATGCCATTTTTACCCATTTCGCCAATCTTTCTCTGGTAATCTCCACCCATAAAAATTGACCTTCAAAGGCCACTTTTTGGGCTGAAATTTCGGTGGTATGGAGGAGAAACAACTTGAAGGAAGCTCATCAATAGAGGTCACTGTAGGTTGTAGAAAATGCACGAAGACTCAAGAGTTAAAAAAAACCAAGCCTCCACATCAACCCATTCATACTTCGTTTTAGTGCACGGTTGGCCCAGTCCAGGACCAATTGTTTTGAACTTTTCTGGAGTTGGATCAGAAAAGTTGGATCCGACTCATCGGAAGTGGGCTGGTAACGGTGCCCACTCTTAGACACGTCATGAGTCAACTCAATACATATTTTTACACGTACGAGTTAACGCAGGGCATTATAAGGCTTTCCCTTTCAATTTACACTTTCAAGTAAATGAGAGTAGAACTTCATGTTATGTTAACATCAATTGGATTGTATTAATAAAAATAATAATAATTAGGGTCAAGCTAATAATTATATATAATCCGAAATTGATTTAGTTATACTAAATTTAATTGGAAATTAGGCAACCTTTTTTTTTCCTGTTGAAAAGCCCAGCAGGTTAATTATATTAATTTGCCAAGTTTATAATTAGAGTGAAGACTATTTTATGAGCGGTGCTATTGGTTCACCCCTACTATTCTATTTATACCCCACTTTTTAAATTTTGAGGATTAAGTAAAAATGTTTATTTTTTTTTTCCTATAGTCAATTGGATTGTTGGTGGTAGATCTTGGCCCGCAGGTGACAACACGTCGTTGCGATGTCGTTTAAAAGATGAACATTTAAGTTCGACCTCGCTAGCGCGCGAGTCACAGAGACTAGCACAGCGACAAGTGAGGGTATCGTTCCGCAGGGAGGTGGGATCCATCGACCGTCACCGGTTCTAGCTATTATTACAACATTCCGAGAGAACTCTTGTGTTGCTGTTGCGGAAAAGTGTAAATTATACTATAAATATATAAATTACATAACATAATATATACATTGATAGGATGGAATGAAGAGATGCATGAAATGTGGTGTACACTAAGGCAATGACTCAACCGTAACAATCCTCTTAATTAAGCGCTAGACTCACTTAGCCCCTCAATTATGCAAGTATATCATTGGCTCATGTCCCCTTAATTGATCTCTAATATCTCTCGAGTCTTAGAAATCACATCCACACAATGCATGGATTCATTTAAGTATTGTGCAACACACATATGAACCCTATATGCTAGCCTAGTGTATCTCTCACTTTCTAGTCATATATAGTGGTTATTTCGTTGGGCATGTAATGCGCAACCGCGTGGACCATACTACAGCCAATAATTCATTTACAATGGCTAACCAAATAAGGGATGGCAACCAAGTAAAAGCATTAAGAATACGAGATACTCATACAACACGTATGTTATATGCTCGTGTTCCCATAATTAATCTCTAATCTCTCTCGATGTTTTAGAGATTACATCCATGCATAAATGTTTAGATTCATTAAGGACTGTGCGACACACACACGAGCTCTACACGCCAGTCTAGTGATCTCTCAACTTACTGGTCAAATGTAGAGGATATCACGCTGGACATGTTAATGTGAACCACACAATATATAACACACAACCTAAATATCATCCACAAGGTAGCTAACCGAGTGAAAGCATTAAGCAATGAAATACCCATATAACCACACGAGTACACGAGGATTTTAGTTTGTCTTTGCTCTAGATAAGGATTAGGTTTTATCAATCTCCCTAGGATGGCTAAAAATGGAAACAAGCTTACCAAACAACTACATGCAGCAAGTTGATTGTTATTCAATAACACCATTCAATTTAAGTTAGAGGTTCATTCTCTTGATTTGGGAATTATCCCTAAATCACTTCATCACCTAACCCAAGCCATAGGTGAGCAATTGTGCCTTTGAAAACAAAGACCCACTAAGCACAAGAATATTGAACCAAAGTCTAATTTAGCAAGTATATGCATCAATCAAACTTCTCCCACTCTTTAGAGCTAATACTCAATACTCAAATCATTCTGAACATGGTATTTTGGATCATCCATCAATCAATCAACAATCATGGGATGCTAAATTACTCTACTCCTAGATTACATTACACTACTCCTAATCCCATTCATGGATACATATCAATTTAGACCCATCACACACATGAATATCACAACAAGAGCTTTAATCATGAATAAGCAAAGAGTATAACAAAACTCAAAGAATATAAGAACAATCATATATATATATCCCCAAATTGGTGGTTACACATAAAGGAAAACAAGAAATACAAGAAAAGAGTAGAAATGAGACAACCTTTGAAGACAAACCCTCCAAAGAAGCTCTTAGCTTTCCTAGCCCGGTTTTGGTCCAAAGACCACACATTTTCCTTGTAATCTACTCATAATTGTGGTGTAGGAAGTGAAAAGATGGGGGTGGAGATGTATGGTGGGCTCCCATGGAGGAACCTCTATGGGAGCTTGGATCTCTCCCTTATTTGGTGGAGAATGTGAAGAAGATGAAGAAAATGGAAGAAGAAGGGTTTAGGGCGGAAGAGAGAGAGATGGAGAGAATGGATTCTGTCAAAAAATGAAGAAAAGGGGGTATATACAGTGGGGAGGAGGTTTTAGGGCTGAAATAGGTGAAAGGACGAAAATGCCCTTCATAAGTGGCTGATTTTAGGGGCTTTGCTGATGGGTTTCTAGCAGCACGCACCGTTACGAAAACGGGCATATCTTTCTCCAAAAATATTGGAATTGCATTCTTGAAGAACCGTTGGAAAGAAGACTTCTGGATCTTTCTAAACATAGGTAGAACAAAACCTAGTTCAATTGGAGGAGAGAGATATGACCCTCGAAACATGAGCCTTATGCAGGAAGCTTTCGTCAAAATTCCACCCTTGAAAAATGTGCCCTATTCTACGGCCATAGGCCACCAAATTGCAAAATAGTGGTCCTCTGGTCCCTTTTTGGTGGCCCCTAATCTCACAATTACAAGGGCGCCAAATATTTCCTGAAATTACACTTTTTCCCCATAATTTCCATATTCTTGCACTTAAGCCCATCTTCTGGAAAAAATCCTGAAACACTTATTTAAATACATTAAATACCCAGTTTTACCTATAAAACAAGTATAAAAGATGAAAGTAAGGGGCTACACAATGTGTAGAAATAAGAGTTATCAGTAGGAAAATGAAGACAATGAGGAAGATGATGATGAAGACTACATAGAGCCGAACTTAGAGGATGATCCTAATGTTGAGGCCAGGGGAGCCACATTGGATGATGTCATAACTATGTTGAGAGGGATGAATACAAAGATTGATGGGTTGGTGACTTCTATAAAGACACTCTCTAGCCAAAACCTTGCTATCCAAAGGACCCTGTCTGATGCGGGCATCAACATCAACTACAGGAGTCATGGAGGCCAGGATCCATAGAGTTATTTCACCTGCTTTCAGTTACTTTCTGCTTTACTTTCTTCGGATTTATGTTTTTGTTAGACTTAATTGTTATTGTATAGATTTGGCAGCTTTTGGCTTTATTTTTGTCTTTGGTGCCCAGTGCCTAGTTTTGTGTGGCGCCTTCCTTGCATGGTTCTCATTTTCAACATTGGAGACAATGTTGGATCCAGGTTTAGGGGTGTTGTAGGCGCCTCATGTGTTCTAATGTCAAAAAAATTCAAAAAATTTCACAAATTTTGCCATGATTGAGCTTTTTGTTGCTGGAATTTGAGTAGCTTTGGATAATCTAGGAGTGTGTTGCTTGTCATGAGCATAGTCCCTATCTTTAATACCTTATTTGAGGAGACTCAGTACTCAGTTGTCAAGGTCTAATAGTGGAGACTTCCATTAGAGAGAATCACAAATACAAGCATAAAAAGCGTAATTTTGAGGGATAATTTTTTCCACTCTTAAACACTTTTCTCCAAGTTTTTGTGCATCATGAGGTCTCATCTCACCAATTGCATTGACAACCATAGAATATCCATTAATTATGGATATCTTGTTTTGGTTTGTATTCCCTTGGTAGATGGAATAGTGAAGATGACAATAGGGCTTTCATTAGTGCTTAACCTCGAAACACTTACAATTGTATTTCCCTAAATGCTCTAAATGGAAGGTATGGCCACCACTTAACCCAAACACAAACTAACCCATGTTGTTGACCTTGACCAAGGAGATGCTTTAAAGATTTCTATTGTAAGCTTTTATTAGTTAGTAGTATGTATTAGGCAGGATGCAAATATCTAGTCTAAAAAAAAATCAAAAAGTCAAAAAGAGGGAAATTTCAAAGTGAAAGAGCATTTTCAATCAAGCTCAAATCTTCAATGTAAACTGTGTCTTGTAAAAAGCCAAGCATCTCAAGGTTTAGTGCAAATGGATAGCTTAGATGCTTATGTTGTAATGTGTAAATTGTACATTCTCCTTGGCTTGGTAAACAACTTCGCCCCATTAACCATATCCACCCTTCACCACAAAATCACCTTTGGCCTAAACAATTTTAGGAAAAAGCCCATTGGATTTACTAGGAAATATGCCTTGGGAATGTGAATTCTTGACTCGCTCTACCACGTTCATGGTTTTCGATTCCTTCATGAGACTTTTTCACTTAAAAAAAAAGCATTCTTTTTGAATATTTGTGGAAGTATTTGATTTCTTCATGACGTAAACTCGTCCACATACATTTGCTGTGAGTGTCCGCTTAGGTTATGTGTGGAAAAATAAGAGTGATACCTAGTGAGGACCTACAGTCAAGGCGAATTATGGCTAAGACATTTGGGTGAGTAGTTTCCATTTTGAGGGCGTTTTAATATGGGATACATGTCTTGCATTCCACTTTGTTGATTGACCTTGGAATACTCTTAGTTTAGGAAATTTTGTATTATTGCTCTTCTTGGCACATTCTTTTGGCATTGGATCATGCTGGCATCAATTGCTTGTTTTTATTTTATTGATTTTGCTTGGGACGAGCAAGGGCTAGGTTTGAGGGTGTTTGATCGAACCAACTCAATACCGGATTTTAGCTCCCAATTCTTTTTCCTTTGATCGTTTCCCGAGCAAAATTCGGTGTTTAATGTTTCTTTTGTAGCAATTTCAGGTATTTAGGTTTTTATAGCCCAATGGAGCGTAAGATGTGGTTTAGAGGTTGAAAATCAAGCAAAAGTGGAGATTTGGAAAACTTTTCCAGCTGGTGTGGCGACCAATCAAGGCAAGTGGCCTCAATCGCCTCACGGGCTGCCAAGATTCCAATATTTCAAGTTGACTAGCCAAGGCGAGTGAGCCCTTTCACCTTACTCTCTCGCCATAAATTCCTAGCGTGCATGACAACTAGACATGGCTAGTGACACTCTTGCCACAACCTCTCGCCTCAACTTCGAGTCAGATTTCCAGCTTTGTGGCAACTTTTATGGCGAACAATCCTCTCGCCTTATCATTCACCTTTCAGCAAATCATGGGTAAAACGTTCTTTTCATGCCCATCTTGTACCCTACCTATATAAATGCATTTTTCTCTGATTCGATCATCAGATAACACACACCCAGCAGCTTTTACACTCTTTCATCATTTCTTCCATCATCCCTTCCACATATTCCCTTCTACACAACCATTTACATCCATCCTTGAAAGTTTTGGAAGCAAGGAGAAGCAAGAAGAAGAAGATTCTCATGAGGAAGCTCTCATGACACATGGGTTTTCTCTACTCCTTTGTTTTCTCTTGTCTTTTTCCATTGATGTGTAACTAATTCTTAGCTATGGGATTGATGTAACCGTATTGGACTACTCTATGTAATTAACTAGTTTATTTCTCTTAATTCAATTTAATTTTAATCTCAATTATTGAATTAATTTCTCTAATCTCTCTATTCATGTTTTATTGTGGTCACAGGAGGCATGGGTTTGAGAGTTAGTTTATGTAAGGTGTTGAGTTTAGGTGTGGGTGGCCATCTCATCTAAATCTCACCACAAGCTTAGTAATTAGGAATGTTGGTTTATGTATGGCCATGCTAGGTCAACTTGGCTTAGAGTTTTATGTTAAATAGGGGGATTTTCCATTGCTTGTTATATGGTCATATGTGAGTAATGGGAAAGACCTAGAACTTAATGGATTTATCTTAAAACAAGCACTAAAATTGGATTGAAGTGCTTAATGAGACTAAGTGAGAATATATAGTGGTCTAAGAAGGTTGCACTGACTCCCCAGTGCTTTCTCCCATATATTCACTACTTGTGTATTTATTTGTTGTGTTTAATTTAGTTTTAAGTTGCAAGATTGCATTTTTATGTTACAAGTTTACATTTTTAAGCAATTTCAAGAAACCAAATCACTTTTTCAAACCAAAGCATTACGCAATTTATTTTTCATTCACTTAGAGTAGATTTTTCCTAGACTAAGTAGTTTCAACCGTTTGAATCACCGATCCAGTGAACGAACTTTAATTTAAATTGAACGTAAACTTTTACTACATTAGCAGCATAAAAGTGCAAAATGGTTGAACTTTCAGACAATGATTTCAGTAGCAGAGCTTCTCTGAAAGTAATTAATCTCAGAGCTCTGCAATTGCTAAATTCATCGCACAATCTTTTGACAAAATGGATTCTTGAGACTTTTGGTAACATCTGTAACACTCCATTGACTTGATCTTTATTAAAGCTTAAGAAAACACACAGCTGCCAACATATATTACAAAGGAAAAACAAGAACAATATACAAAACTAGCATAATTTTCTTACACCAAAATATAATTTGTCTCTAAGTCGATCCAGGAAACGAAAATACATATATCTCCACCTTCTGTTGATAAGTAAAGGAGCAATCAAACTCTAGAAGCCCACCACAAATCCAAGAGCCATGCTTATTTAGAACCAATCCACTTCATGTTCACCATTTTAATGCCTAGGTGTTGGAACGGTAGCAACAGTACAATTCTTCAATGGAAATCCACAGAGTTCATTCCCAGTGAAAGACGATGCATTAAAGCTTTGCAATTGAGTTCCTGAAGGAATTTTCCCAACCAACTTGTTATTTGACAAATTCAATTGACCCAAATACGTCAAACGTGTGATGCTTTGCGGGATTTCACCAGAGAGTCGGTTTGCAGATAAATCAAGGGACTCTAATTCTCTCATATCACCAATTGTCTCTGGAATTCTTCCGGTCAAAGAATTGTGTGATAAATTCAATGACTGTAGTGCGCGAAGACTTGTCACTTCCATTGGAATTTCTCCCGAAAAATTATTTTTGGAAAGATCAATGCTTCTAACCAAATTAAGAATGGATTTATATACGGAGATTATCCCTTTCATCCCAAGTACAACATCCTCAATGTGATTTCCATAAGATCGATCATTAAGTTGTATATTGTTGCCTTTGGAATAATTCATTTCCCCCATGGCACTGAAGTTACGGATACAACTCGGTATAGATCCGGAAAGCTTGTTGCACGCAAGGTCCAAGATTTGAACAGAAGTAAGATGGCAAAACTCTCTTGGCAAAAGACCATGAAAATTATTTGATCGAAGGTTGAGAATTACCAATGCAGATAATCTCTCTCCTATCCAAGTTGGAATATTTCCAGAAAACTCATTTTCACCTATGTCTAATGTTACTAACTCTGTACAATTTTTTATGGACTGGGGTATGACTCCAAGAAACCTATTATTTCGAAGGTGCAAGGATCGAAGGCCACTTAAATTTCCAATGGAAAAAGGAAGATTACCTGTGAAGTTATTGTCGCTCAGTTCCAAAACAGACAAATATTGCCAATTCATCCAACAATCAGGTAATTCTCCAGAAAAAGAATTTGACCCAAGTTTGAGAACTTGTGTTAGCCTTAGCTCAATTATTTTGTGACACAGAAATTGGGCAATGGATCCTGACAAGCTATTATTGGATAGATCAAGTGAATACACATAAGGATATGTTATGAGAGGCAATGGACCTGATAAATTATTCGAACTCAAGTCAAGAAACCAAAGTCGAAAAGCACTAGTTAAATTTGGAATCCCTCCTTGAATTTGGTTGTGAGAGAGATTTAAGAAAAGGAATTGGGAAAGAGATTTCCAAAACCAACTAGGAATGCTATCTACGATTCCTGAACTTGATATATCCAAAACAGTTAAATTTTGTTGTGAATGAAGCCATGATGGAAATTGAGGCCCTATATGACAAGATCCCAAGGACAACGTTTCAAGTTGAAAAGGAGGAACCCAATCATGATTGACTTTCAAATTTAATGAGTTCCCAGATGCATCAAAATGTGTCAGCCTTGTGAGATTGGCAAAATGAATTTCTGAAAGTGTTCCATTCAATTTGTTATTAGAAAGATATAGACTTTGCAAAGAAGAAAGTTTTCCTAAAGAAGATGGAACACAACCAGAAATAAAATTGTAACCTATATCAAGAACTTCTAAATTTTTAGCTTGTCCAAATTGATCATCGGGCAATTGACCAAAAAGCTGACAGTGACGCATGTTCAGATTTTTCAATCCATCTAAAACACATCCTGAGAAAATATAAAATATTTCATATATATCTTGATTTAAAGTGGTTTTTGAAAATGAAAATGACTTCAAGTTGCAAAGTCTTCCCAATGATCTTGGAATTGTACCTTGCAAGTTTGAATTGTAACTAAGATCAAGTGACTCAAGACTCCTAATTCTAGACAACCAGTTAGGAATTGAAGAGTTAAAATAGTTAAATGATAAATCAAGATGATGAAGAGAAGTCAAATTCTGAAGTCCATCGGGGATTGGGCATTTGAAGTTATTTTCCCTTAAATCAAGAAATTCTAAATTATGAAGACTGAAAACCCAGGAAGGTATGGACATGTTATCAAATTGGTTGAAGGAAAGATCAAGAGTTGTAAGGGATGAGGAAAAATTTGCAAAGGGCAATGGAGGAATGTGTTGGAGTCTGCAATCTGACAATCGTAACACTGTCAAAGAGGAGAGTTTGTTTATCTCCAGCAGCCAATCAGAAGCAACAGTAAGATTCACCCAGCTCAAGTCAAGGTGTTTCAATGAAGAAAGGCCAGATAGCCAACTCAAACTCTCAGCATATAACATATCATAATAATAATTATAAGAAAGGTCAAGATATTGCAGAGAGGAGACATTTCCAAGTTGGTGAGGAATCATTCCCTCAAATTGAGCAAAACTGAGATTAAGATACCTTAAATTCCTCATAGAACCAAGAAATCTGGGAATCTGTACTCCTTCAAAATCGTTATAGCTCAAGTCTAAGTAAACCAAATGTTTAAGATCAAGCAAAGAGGAACTGATCTTACCACGCAACTTTGACCTCTCATAAGCTTCATATTCAGCATCGGATATGTAATTGCTGAAAGGATTTCCAAGGTGCAGCTCAAGGACATGGCCTGTGAAGTTGCTGCAGACAACAGCATCCCATTTGCAGCAATCTCCATGATCACCAACCCAAGAGGAAAGCCGGTTTGAAGAATCATTCAGATCTTGCTTGAACCTCAAAAGTGCTTCTCTCTCACTTTTGATGCAACCCATATAAGTGCTTCCATTGGAGAAGCTGACAGTGGTGGTTGCTACTGCCAGTAACTCAAGGAAAAGAAGGGAAAGAAAAGAAATCATGGTTGGTTTCATTGCCTAAACACAACTCTTAAGTAGAAATATATAATAGGAAAAGATTAATGCATACGAAAATGATTATCATTAGCATATGCTATTTATAGTGTGGTCAAAGACATCAAACTATCACTGTGGTCTCATAGTCCCTCATACTAACAATGAAGAATCTTAAGTCAATTACAAACAACGACTAACATTATCACAAATAATTGTATATGCTTGCTAATTAAAGAGAGGGTAATAGAGGAAAACAGAGTGTCAAAATTCAAAACTGACCGTGTCACATTTCCCAATCACTTGTCTTTTCCAAGACGTTTCATTGCTATAATAGGTCCCACACTAAACCTAAATATTTTTATATCATATTTTAGGTTCTTATATACCTAAATGTTTGTTGGAATTCAAACTTATATGATATCATCAATGACCTCACACTTTTTAGAATTATCGTAAGCCATATACTTCACGTTAGGTTTTAGAATTCCTACATTGTGTAATCTGTCATGGTCTTAGAAGAAATATTAACAATGTTTGAATAGTAAACATATGTAGGCAAATTCAAATGCAAATGTTCTTCATCAATCTTCACTCAAATAGCTTGTGTACTATGTTATGTACATGTATGCTTAACATAGGAGCAATTATTAGTTAATTAAAATTAAAGAGACTATGATGAGTTGGATTATATCTAAACTGATGTCCATTGAAGAAGAATTATAATTAGAACCGACACAATCTGTTTTGTGTTTTGTTTTTTTTGAAATCTGACACATACTTCACGTTGGGTTAAAGGTGCATTTTGGAATTGAATCCAAACAAAAATGGGAATGTTGAAGCTCGATCAAACCAAAAGGAGTGCAATTATAATGGACATATAGCGAAAACAGGGGTTTAACAGGGCCATTAATAAATATGACAATGGTTCATTTTCTTTTGTTTAACAGGGCCATTAATTACGTGCTTTTTGAGAATTGTATGTCTTTTAGCTGATCTTTTTCTAAAGATTTTTATTTTATTTTTCTCTTTCAAGCGGGCAATTATTTCATTCAAACTCAAATATTCTTAAATAATAGCTCACCAAAAAATAAGACCAGATCCAAACTCTATTATTGGAGCTCTGTATATTTTATTTTGGTTTTATGCTTATTCAACAGTAACTCATAGTTATACTTATTAAATTTTACAACTTTTTTTTTGAATTATTACAATAATTCTGGATTTTGGGGAGAGGGATAAACTTCAACTCACAACACCAAGATGTATGTGTGAGGGGTAAATCATTGGGCCAACCTCATCTTATTGAAGGCTTCTCATACTTCAAAATTAGTCTAGTACAAGTATATACAGGAAGAGATAGGGTTTTATTTCTATAATTTTGTGTTACAATTAAGTAATATTATTTTTGTAACCAATGCGTGGTTTTACTTTTATTTTTAACAAATTTTATTTTTAGTTTTATTTTTTTTAGTAGGTATTAAACATGCATTCAATACACTATGGTAATAAAAATATTTTTCAACACAAATTAAAAATATTAGTTTTAATATCAAGAAAATGGTAAATTTTGAAAACATATGAATGGTTATAAATTAATGACAGCATAAAAAAAAATTTTAAATACTATTTTTTTAATGGAATATTAATGGTAATATGCTTTAAAAATTTATTATTGCATTTAATTCGTTAGATTCAATTGATAAAAAAAAATAGGAAATTGTCCAAAATAGGAAATTGCTTTAGTACTGACCTCACTAATGGGGTGTTGCCACTTGGCTTTCTTTTAATCTTTTACATTTATTTCTTTACTTTTTTCATAAATTGACTACGTGGCAAAACCCCATTAGTTGGTCAGTACCTTGGGCCAAGCATTGTCTAAAAAAAATATTCATTAGATTCTTTATCTAAATATATCAAATCCATTTTTAATTTATTCTATAATGGTAATAAATATTTTTTTTTTTCAAAAGCATTAAACATTGTTTTAGGCATTTTTAGTCGACTGATTGTCTGATATATCAGCAAAAATAACAATAATAAGATAAAACACAAAATAGAACACGTCATCATCAGACGGTCAACATATGTCATCAATTCTTGTCAATAACAAAAATAGTAGTTTTTATTTTTTGAAGGGCAAACCGCAAACTCCAAAAAAATAAATAAATAAATAAGATTGGCAGAATACGGGTGATCTTCTAACCAAAACCTATCCATGTCAATGGTCAAAGTGTCCGTTTGGGAGAACTTGTCTACTCGTTAATAGAGTTTTTTTAATTAAAAAAGCACTTTTCAATTTTTTTTGTATCGTTTGGTTGTCACTCAGTAGAGTTTTTAGATGATTAAAAAAGATGTTTTACATCTACTTGGAGAAGCTCAAATTTAAAACTTTTCCAAGTAGATCTTTTAGAGTTTTTTTTAATAAAACTATAATCTCTAATATAACCCTATAATTTAATATTTGCTATAGTATTTTGGTCATTCAATCATTTAAAAAGCTCTATTTTAATTGACAACCAAACGACCAACGACTTTTATTTAAAAGCTCTACCTCTAAAAGATTTACTGCAAAAAGATCTACTTGAGAAGCTCTTTCAAACATACTCAAAGCCATCTTTGCCAATTGATATTTATAGTGTGGTCAAAGGCATCCAATTATCACCGTGGACTTGGAACATGATAGGTTAGCTTCCTGCAACCACAAAATTTTCTAGAGAGTTTTTGACATGTCTGAAGTAAAGAGAAGATTAACGTTATCACCAATAAGTGTAGATGTTAACTCCAAGAACATCACATCCTCTATTTTTCTTGCCGGCAGCATACGTTAGAAGATAAATGTTTTAATTAGTTTGAAGTCACCAATTCTCTACAAGAAGAATAATCAAACCAGCCTCCACAGTATTAATGAAAAGTATCAAGATTGTGATAAAGAAGCTATCCACATCGGTAACAGAGGAAAATAGAGTATCAATGTCCTTTGGTTTCTATATACAAGTTGCAAGAAATTTCATTGATTATGATTTGCACCAAAATTTCCAAGACTTTACATTTCTCAAATAGGTCCCACAATAGACCCTAGGAATTACTAGTATCAATTGATATGTTTTAAATATGAGGGAATTCCAACTAATACGATATCATTAGTAGATGTCAATTGCAAAGGATATTGAGGTGAAATTGTGTGATATTTTACAAAGCTGAATATGACATCAGACATCGACCATATTTGTTAGATTTGGTCTCCACTCAAGTTAGAGGTGAAAAAACAAAATCTCAAATTATATATGATTATAGATTTTGGTATTTGTATTTGGAGAATTTCTTCACTTCGAGAGTTGGAGGTACATTTGAATTATATATTTATGAAAGCTTTAGATAAGTTTTAATATATTTTAATCTAATCAAGTAATTAATTGTAGAAGGGTGATTATATGTAACTTATAATTAAAAAATAATAATAAATAAATAAAAAGGAAGTGATATACAAGTATACAACCATGTTTTAGAGTTCAGATCATGCTAAACCAACTTCAACATCCAATCATCCATGTGCTCTTAATCTTTTAATTCAAGAGTTGTAAATGGATAATAATTCAACAATTGTCTCAACAATTACATTAAGAGCACATGGGTTGTAGAGATGTTGAACTTAAAAAATTAAGTTACAAATTTTGGTTTAACCTAACCCAAGTTTGGCTCATTTGTAATTATATCTATAAGCTTTTATTATTAATTTCTTAGTTTTCTTTTTGAAACTATGGATTTATAAATTGATAATAATACATAATAGCTTAAAACTGAAATATTATATATATATATATATATATATAAATGGCATTTGTTGTTCGATATTTAAAAAGGGTTATCTTATCTTCCATATTATTTTAATTCTGATAAATTAAAAGGGAAAAAAAAAACATAGAACATAAAATTGATGTTAAAAGGAATGGATTTTTGAGTGTCCATGGAGTATCTTTCCTATTTATCGGTGACAACGGCCACGGGAGATGAAGAGGGTTTTTTTTTTTTTTTTTTCATTTCTTACTCTCTTTTTTATTTTTATTTTTTTTTTAACTTAGTTATTTTTTTAATAAATATATGGATGTATTAATTTTTTTTTAATTTCAATAGATGTATTGATTTCAATGTGGATCCAATCTAGGATTCTTTTTAATTTTCAAATTTAAAATAATTTAAAATTATATTATTGTATTATTTTATTATTTTATTAAATCATTTTAAATTTCAATGTCTTCCAATTTATCTTATTAACCTTAAATGTTTAAAATATTTAACAGAATAGTTAACGGTAAAAGGTATTTTGGGTATTTTTTTAACGATAGGGGGATTTTGGGAATAGTACTAGATGGGGGAAAATGGTCATTAATAGAATTAGAGTGGAGAGTTTGACCAATATGCCAAACGTCATCATATCCCTAAAATTAATTTTTCATTTTCAAATGAAAAAATGAAAAAATATAAAATAGAATACAAAAAACGAAAATATTACGGAAAAGGTCCTTAAATCTCCAATGGAAAAGAGAATAATGCATTTGACAAAACGACATGACTCTGTTTGGTTTCTACATACAAGTTGCAAGAAATTTCTTCAATCAAGACTTTGCACCAAAATTTGCAAAACTTTTCATAGCTATGGTATGGTAATCCTGAACTCCTTATGCATATAAGATCGGAAAAAAAAAATAGATGAAGTGTTGGATTCAAATCACCAAATCTCTTTCATTTGGATCATAATATGTTAGATTCTTGCAGCCACATAATTTTCTGGAGGGTAATAGATACGTTTGAAATCAAGAGAGGACTAACATTATCACCCATAAGTGAACATGCTTGCTAGTTCCAAGAACATCACATCCTCCCATTTTTCTAGCCCACATAATACGTTGGAAGATGAATGTTTTAATTAGTTTGAGGCCACCATTTCTCTACAAGAAGAAGAATCAAACCTTTCACAATATTAATCAAGAGCATCAAACATACTCTTCATTAACACTATTCGTTGCATGAATAAGTAACCTGCTAATCAAGTAAATTGTAATCAATAAATAGCAGAAAGGTGCATATATCAAATTTTTAGACCAAAATAACATCTCCATAAATGAAGCAGTAGTACTTGTTTAAGTTGAAAAGAAAAAAAAAAAAAAAAAAAAACAGAAAACAAATAATTAAGTGTACAAGTAAATGAAAATAGTATTGACTAAAATTTACAGGCAAATTGGAGTTATTGTTAAAATCTAATGGAGCATCCCTAATAAACAAAAACAAAAAAAACCTTTGCTTAAAACGGAAATTCCTACTTAAAATACTACAATCTGAAAAATCTTTAGTCAATTAATAGTGAAGAATCTTAAGTCAACTACAAATGACTTCGAGAACACGTTATGGTAATCCTAAACTCCTTATGCACATAAGATCGAAAACAAATTAATGAGGGATTTGATTCATATCACCAAGTCTCTTTCATTTGGATCATGACAGGTTAGCTTTCTGCAGCCACACAATTTTCTAGAGAGTAATTGAAACTTCTGAAGTCAAGAGAAGACTAATGTTATCACTAATAGGTGTTATCACCAATAAGTGTAGATGCTAACTTCAAGAACATCACATCCTCCATTTTTCTTGCTCGCGGAATACGTTGGAATATAAATGTTTTAATTAGTTTGAGGCCACGGATTCTCTACAAGAAGAAGAATCAAACCAGCTTCCACGTATTAATGGAGAGTATCAAGATTGTGATAAAGAAGCTGTCAACATCAGTAACAGAGGAAAACAGAGTGTCAATGTCTTCTGATTTCTACATACAAGTTGCAGGAAATTTACAAATTTCCAAGACTTTTCATTGCTCAAATAAGTCCCACAATAGACCCCATTTTCGATAACCAGCAATGACTTCACTGACTTGTATCAATTGACTTAAGTTTTATTAGTTTTTAATCTAATTAAGTAATTAATTGTAGAATGATGATTGTATGTAACTTTTACAACTCATTTGTAATTATATATATATATATATATATATATACACATACATATGGGAGGGATCGGGGGACACAACTTTTAACCCAGTATTTGACACGATTTTGTATCCATTGAATTTCTAAGATTTGAATGGTTAGGATTTAATAAATTTATTTCTTTTTTCTTTATCTCTCCTACATCCATCATTAATTTTTTTTTTTTATTTCTTCTCTCTCTCTCTCTCTCTCTCTCTCTCTCTCTCTCTCTCTCTCTCTCTCTCTCCTTGATTTTCTTTCCAAAATCTAATATCTTAAATTATTAATATTTTCTATTTCATTATATATATAAAATTGTATTTTCTACTTTATAATTGTTTTTATACTTTACAATTGCATCAACCATTTCTCTGTCATAGACAATCTCCATTTTTTTATATATACATAGATGGTCTCCATTGATAATGAGAGCCAAGTCACGAAATAATATCATGGAATATCATTCGGCAAGGATTAAAGACATGAAGTGAATTTCATCATGTTTAAGATATTAATATTGAAAAGAAATTAGAAACATATGAGAAAAATACTAGACAACTTAAATGAGAATATATAATTTCTATGTGAGTATTTGCTGATACCTGAGTTATGATAATGGTGGAAATAAAATAATAGATTTAGGAATGAATAATTAATTAATTATACATATATATGCTTTTATTAATTTTTTTAAAATTTTATTTTTGAAACTATGGAATTTATAAATTGATAATACAGAATAACTTAAAGATAATAACATGTAAAAGCTAATGACATAACATATTTCGGTACGGTTATAGTTTTATCTTGTGAAGATAACTAGAAGTTTGAAAAAATAAAAAGAATTCTGGAGAACTTGAAAAATTCCATTAATTAATGAAGGCTCTGAAAATTATGTTTTCTACAACTACGTACTTAATTACATGCATTAGCTCTGTTTATATACAATTCAACTCTTCACTTTACAGAAAGCAATAAGCTCTTGTCACTTCAATTGGAATTTCTCCCAGAAAAATTATTTTTGGAAAGTTCTATGATTTTCACCCAATTAAGAATGGAATTATATTTAGCCGTCATTCCTTTAATCACAAGCAATGCATCCTCGACGAAATTTCCTATTGCAACAGCTGGTTTCTAAATTGTATATTGTTGCCTTTAGAATAGTTCATTGTTACCATGATGCTCATGAAGTTATAGATACGTTGTGGATTGTGGTATAGGTCCTAAAGATTGCTGTAAGTAAGGTCAAAGATTTGTAAATAAAAAAAAGAGCAATATTCTATTAGAATTTATTTAAACGAAGGTTACGTTAATTTGTTTGTTTTTTTTTTTTTTTTTTTTTTTTTTTTTTAATATTTGTTTTATTTATTATTATTGTTATTGTTTACTGCATCCATTCATTAATTATATATTATTTAAAATTAAGTATTGTTGAAGAAATATATTTGCCTCTGTTAATGCAATTTGTAGATAAATAATAGGACTACAACAAAAATATGATAAGACAACATCATGTCAACAACTTTCAAAAAAATGCATGTTGTGAAATACATGTATTACAAAAAATGTATCAATTGCAAGTTTATACTCTAAGACAGCATGCTTTTGCTTCTTGTTATTTGTGCTTGCTTTGTGAAAAAAATTATTTGATTAAATTTTGACTATTTTATTTAACATGAGTTTAATAAAGGTGCGTAGAATATAATTTTATTCAAATTTTGATTATATATATATATATATATAAAAGTTCTTTTTACTGTTATTTAATAAATTTAAAAAAAAAAAAACAAAACAAAACTGTAGCAAAATTTTGAAAATCTTTTTTTTTTTTGGTTAATTGCACTAACTTGCCCTTACTTTATTAAATCTAGTAAGATTTGAAAAAGATGTTCTAAATTAACGTAAACACTCAATTCGTTAACTTTAATGGTTGACGTAAAATATATCAATGCCACATCATCTCAAGCATAAAATATTTTTTTTAATTAAAATTGAAAAATAATTTTTAAAAAAAAAACAAGATAATCTATCTGCGGTGCTCCACCGCCGAAGGAAACAAGAGATCTTTGATGATCTCCTACTTATTGTAAGAGATCTTTACCGATCTCAAAGAACGACCTCATGCAGTTCGCAGAGGAGGCTACTCCGTGAATCGAGGATTTTTTCATAGATGGACGATATATTATCTTTTTATTATTATTATTTTTCACTTTTTAATTAAAAAAAATTATTTTATATTTGAGATAATGTGGCAGGGGTATATTTGGTTTTCCATAGGTTAATGTTAGTCAACCGTTAAAGTTAACGAATTGATTTTTTTTTTAAACGACAACATTTATTCAGGGAGCCCAGAGGCAAAAAAAGGCAACAGCTGCCAAGGAAACAACAGATCCTCAAAGGCAAAAAAAGGCCAACACCTGCCAACTCAAGACAAAAACCACAAAACCACAAAAACCAAAAGAAGAGAAAAAGAAGAACAGAGCACCAAGAAAGCGAGACAAAACAGAGGCAGCAACGAGGTCTGCAAGAAGAAAGAAAGAAAACAAGGCTCCCAGCAAAACCAAACCCCGATTAGCTTGTAAAAATTCCCCATTCCAGCCTCTCACCACCATTGCTAAAGCCAGTTTAGCCAAGCTGTTAGCAAAAGAATTAGTGCCTCTATGCATGAACTTCATTGACACCCCTTTGAAGTTTTGAAGAAAGCTACGAATGCCATAAACCATATCAACCAAACTGAGATTGCCAAAATTCCCACCATTAACCCAAGAAACAATAACTTTAGAATCGCTCACAATGATCACCTTGCGACTTGCCAAAAACTGATTTGAAGCTAGAAGCCTGCAAGCCATATGAAGAGCGTATAATTCAGCCAATTGGAATCCAAAATACCTATGTAGGAAGAAAATAAACATAAAACTACGAATTGACTTGATTGCAAGGGTTGTTTATATTATTTTAGGACATCATTTTGAAATCTTAGTAGATTATATAAAGTAAAGGTAAGTTAGTGCAAATTAACCCCTTTTTTTATTAAAAAAAAAAAAAAATCCTTAAATCCTTAAATTAATTCGAGATCTCAATCGCCGTTTTTTTGCTCGCCAACTCCACGAAATCCCTAGGAGTGCTTGCGACAATGACGGCAATAGTGACGACGGAACGGAGAAAAATGCCAGGAGGCGGCACCAGAAATGCCACAACACCGCGTAACTGGCAGCCAATGGTTTCGCGACGACGGAGAGGCCATCCTTGAGGCCGAGATTTCGATTGGCTCATAACGAAAGGGAGGCTGCTACGGAGGACACTACGTTACTTACAAAGCTGCTCAGGTACACTTTCAAATGAAATCAACTTGAGAGATCTATGTTTTTTTTTTTTCATTTTGCTTTGTTGTTTTATGATTTTCAGGGTTTTAAGTGAGTGATAATTGGGGATTTTACCCACAGTTTGCTGATGAGTGAAAAAATCTAAACATTTTTGTTTATATACTCTTAGTTTTCCTCGTTTATATATTCTCATTTGAAGGCTTTTTCCACTTCTTTCACATCTGCTTTCATCAAGTTCATTACTCCTTCTATCCTCTATGATCCTTTGAGGTTACTTTTCTTCTCATCTCTTATTGCTTTGTTTTTCTTTTAAATGTGATATGTTAATAGTAATAGTATTCATTTTAATGTATTATTATTGTATTTAATGGGTTGTTTGAGTTGAATTGAAACTTGAATCAAACCGAACCATACACATTCTGTCCTAGACTAAGAACTAATGGACTGAAATGTTTTCTTATTTAAATAAATATAATGCAAAAATTTATCATTTTCCATGAAATTAGAAACGAGAAGGCATAAATGTACTGATGGAGTTTAAAGAGATGTAGAAAACAATTGTAGATTTTAAAAGTAGCTCCTAGTGCTGTCACATCTATTGAGAATATGCTAGTGCAATCAATTGTGGTAAATCATCTCATCCATATTACTTTTGTTCATTATGTACTTTGTAATTTGAATTATTCTATTAACAGATTTGAAACATTAATAGTGTTCTGAGGAGTGTAGGAGCAATGTCTATTTTAAAATATCCAAATTCAAATTTATTTTCTCTGTTGGGATTTGAACTTTCAGCTTTATTGTTTGCCAAATGAAAATAAAGAATCATGATCTCTTTTTGCCCGACTTGAAGAACAAGCTTTGTACTTTATAGTTTATCCCACCAAAACATGATTTTACAGGCGTTATACGGAAACGTAAATCTTATTCTCTTGTTTTTCATTCCGTATCAATTATACTATTCTGATGCAAATTTAATTGCCTTGCTTTTGTTCTTTCTACAACAGCGAGTGCAGAAGAACCTGGCAGTCTTGAATAAGCGCACAAAGGGTGGTTGCTCCTGTATGTCCATGCTTTTAGCAGTTATCTCCTGATCAAATACTTTTAATACCATTCATAACAAACGCAACCATGTCTCCCCCAAAAGTGTGTCTCCTCCTGGTGTGCTGGCTTTTTCGTTTTAATGTGATATGTTAATCGTAACAGTATTGATTTTATTGTATTATTATTGCATTTAATGGGTGGTTTGAGTTGGATTGAAACTTGAATCAAACTGAACCGTACACATTCTGTCACAAACTAAGAACTAATAGACTGAAAAGTTTTCTTATTTAAATAAATATAATGCAAAAATTTATTACTTTTAATGAAAATTAGAGACGAGAAGGCGTAAATATACCGATGGAGTTTCAAGAGATGTAGAAAGCAATCGGAGGTTTTAAAAGTAGCTCTTAGTGCTGTGACATCTGTTGAGAATATGCTAGTGCATTCAATTGTGGTAAATCATCTCATCTTTATTTTATTATTATTTATATACAGTTTGTGAAGATTTTTTTATTTCTCTTGCTCATGTTTACATATTTTCAATTTCACTAAGCATCCTAGTTTCTACATTTTTGGATATGTGCTATTTGCATGATTTTATTATGGATTTCACTGTGAAAGTTTTTGATTCAAAATTTATGCCTTCAATTATTTTATACTAGATCTAGTTTTGACAAATTTTTCCCTTGATATTATTGGAATTGTAAATTGTTCTTGTGCATTCTGGCTACAACTTGTAAAGGAAAATTTTGTAAAACTATGATTTTACCTTCTTAATCATCAAATTCTGCTCCGAAGCCCTTTGCGTGTTTAATCTTCTTTCATAAAGTAATCGAAAGTTTTTTTTTTTTTTTTTGAGTAATAGTGCAATGCCAAGAAATCCACAACTAATAAAGTTGTTCCTAACAGTGAAGTAGAACTTTGCATTTGGTGGATTTGATCAATTACAAATATATATGAGATTTAAGGTACTTTCTGTGCAATGATCTTCTTATTTCCTTTAGAAAGGCAACATGGCAGCAATTAAGGATCACATATTTTATAGGTTCTAGTTAGTAGTTAATGGTCATTAAGAAATTATCTCATGGTTGTATGAACATTTTATGACATCGGTGCTGCATGTTGAATTGTTGATTATGCTGCCGGATAACCCTACAAATAGCTTTGTTGTGGTCTATTTCCTGCTTAATTTTAATTATACAATTCCAAATAGAGATGAAGTAAATAAAGGGCCAATATATCAAGTTATGTTGTATGAGTTGTATGCAATCAAGAAGATTAGAATTGATGAACTTTGTTTCATGTTTTATATTAAAACTGCAAAATATTGATGACTTCGATTAATTAATTTTCTTTGCAGACTTTAATATTTCTCTATGCTTGGGTTAAGTAACTCATTTTCATGTATGACATTACACAATCATTTTGAGTAGTGAATGATAGTTCTTTGTAAGATGTCTCTAGGACGTATGAAACATACACTTAAGGAATCCCTAAAACACTAGACTCATATATTATAATGAAGTTAGGTAAGCTCTATTGTTGTCGTCATTTCAATATATAATTTATTGTTTCTTTGGAAGCCACATTAGCAGATAAAATTTTGAAAAACCTGAGTGCGACGTCATTCGAGGAATATTTAAATCAAAGAGTAGGTTGTAAACGTCATCGGCTTGTTTCATTGAGCCTCTGTGACCTAATCGAAGCTGGTGTGGTGGTGTTGGCGGGTGTTTGGTATCTGAGGAAAAAAAAATTAATGGGGCAAGCGTGGTTTTCACTTGGTGGGTTGTTGAGACTTGAGGAGGAGCAAGTGAAGATCAGCTCCAGAAAACGATGTCGTTGCAGTCCTCTAATGGTACTGTCGCTGGCACCTTCAATGTTTATGCATCATTTTTTTTTTTTTATCTTCTGTTGCTGATTCTTAAGTTGTATCAAATTAAGTCACTCAAGTTTTGAAATTGTGATGGGTTTTTGTTTTTATGCGTTATTGAACAAACAATTCTTCCATGGACTAGATTGGAGCCATAAGGACCAGAACCTCGCCAAGGAGATCTAGTTGAAGTAATTTACTGTTGAATATCACTATAATTTATTTTGTTTTTTGTTTTAGTGATAATTAAGTATTGTTTAGATTTGCCCTCTGTTGAAAAATACATTACAACGGAAACCTAAATGTATTTTGCAACAAATATGTCTTTTCAAAATTGTAACACTCCATCGAGTCATTGATTTGAATTATTTAAATTTGTGAAAATACAGTGTGATCTATATAGTTTATGTAAAAAAGAAGCATAAAATATGTCTCCAAGTTCATCAAAGAAGCTCAATACATATATCTCTACCTTTGGTTGATAAATAAAGCTCCAAAAGCCCACCACAAGTCCAAGAGTTATGCTTACATAGAACCACCCCATCGTGACTTCGCACCAAAATTTCCAAGACTTTTCATTGCTCAAATAGGTCCAATGATAGACTCCATTTTCTATAATCATGAATTACTTTATCAATTATGTTTTAAATCAAGGTAATTCGAACTAAATAATTCCCGGCCCTTTGAACTAAAGAATGAGCTACAAAATTAGCTATCGGTAAACTAAACGAATTTCTACCACTTCTAACAAACAGGACAGCATTTTAATATCCAACCAATACAAGCTCTAGGAAGGGGACTGTGGATTTGAGATTATACGTGTCTGATAGAAACATGTGAAGAGCCATAGAAGGCAAATGAAAGAGATGATGAAAAGCTAAAAACAAGAGTTTCTGGAAATTTCTTCGCAAACCGATGGACAAAGCTTCACATCTAGCAAAAACTGGAGTTTTGTTTTAACAGAAACTAAAATTAACAACCCTCTGCTCACTGTCTGTTAACTTTTTGTGTTCGTTTACGAAATCAAAGGATTTGGATAAAAAATGACAGAAATGATAGCTTGGCATTGTTGCAGACCCAACATGCTTTGACTAAAACTGAATTACATGACATTGAATATATCTTTCGTTGAAACATTAATCAACTGTACATGAATATCATTATTGGACTTGATTAACTGTCAGTGATAATTCATTGTTAAAATTTGCTTCGGTTGATGGAAAAATAGATTATAAATGTACTGACACCAAAATGTATTATGCAAATTTCTAAAACTCCGTTGACTTGATAACTAAAGCTTAAAAAGACACAGCTCCCAACATTACTATAGAAAGACAAAATACAAAATACAAAGACTACCACAATTTTCTTACACCAAAATAAAATTTGTTGCCAAGTCGATCAAGAAAACGGCAATACATATTTCTCCACCTTCGATTGAAAAGTAAAGGACCTATCAAACTCCAGAAACCCACCACAAATCCAAGTCTCATGCTGACATAGAACCAGTCCACTTCATGTCAAGTACCATTTTCATGCCTAGGGGTTGGATCAATTGCAACAGTACAATTTTTAAACGGAAATCCACAGAGTTCATTGCCAGTGAAAGAGGATGGATCAAAGCTTTGAAATTGAGTGCCCAAAGGAATTTCCCCGGTCAACCTGTTATTTGACAAATTCTAGTGATTCAAATACGTCGAACTTGTGATGCTTTGAGGGATTTTACCGGAGAGTAAGGGGTCGTTTGTTTTTTTGTCTGAAGACTGAATAATCCTGAATTTTACTAAAGACTGAATAGTGATGAAATCTGAATCTGAATGACATATTTGTTTTTTTTATTCTCACATCTGAATGTACTGTCAACATGTTTGTTTTTTGAAAATAAAATTGTCTGAAAAGATATAATTTTACATAAATACCCATGTTAAACAATTATACATATAATATAGAATAAAAACAATCCAAAAATAATAATTATATATGAACACATATGATCATGATCTTCTTCTTCGATTACAAACAAACTTTATTTTTATTAAGAAAAGAAAAGGTTTTTTTTTTTTTTCAAAAAATAAAAGGAAAACTCACACAAAACACTATTAAAAAAATAATATATAAATACATAACCGTAATATCATAGTAAAGTATTGATATTAAACACTAATATAAGAAGTGATTAGGGTTCTTTTTTATTTTTAAAGCTATTTAAAATAAGCAATATATTAAAATAAAGATATCTATACAATATATAATAATGATGAAATTGGAGATATGTTATATATGGAGGATAGCATCGGAAAAAAATATTTTGGATTGCATTTAATGCAATTCAGTGATTTACGATTAAATGAAAAAAACAAACGACCTCTAAGTTTGCTGAAAAATCAATGGTCTCTAATTCTATCATATCTCCAATAGTCTCAGGAATTATCCCAACAAAATAATGGTGGGATAAATTCAATATCTTTCGAGCATGAAGATTTGTCACTTCTTCAGGAATTTCTCCTGAGAATTTATTTTTGGAAAGGTCTATGCTCCTTACCAACTTAAGAATGGAGTTATATTTAGCCGGTATCCCTTTCATCACAAGTAATTCCTGGTAGTTCCAAAAATACCAACAGAAATCAATTTACTGTTGCCATTAGAATAATTCATTGCCACAATAGCACGAAAGTTATTGATGCATTTTGGTATAGATCCAAACAAATTGTTGTAAGCAAGATCAAAGATGTGTAGAGAAGTAAGATGGCAAAAGGCCATGAAACTGATTTGACCGAAGGTTGAGAATTATCAATTCAGATAATCTCTCTCCTATCCACATTGGAGTATTTCCAGAAAACTCATTTTCAGCTATGTCTAATGTTAATAACCAAGTACAATTTTTGAGTGACTGGAGTATTACTCCAAAAAACCTATTATTTCTAAGATGCAAGGGTTGAAGGCCACTTAAATTTCCAATGGAAAAAGGAAGATTACCGTTGAAGTTATTGTCACTTAGTTCCAAAAAAGACAAACTTTGCCAATTCATCCAATAATCAGGTAACTCTCCAGAAAAAGAATTTGCCTTAAGTTTGAAAACTTGTGTTAGCCTTGGCTCATTTATCTTGTGACACAAAAATTGGACAATAGATCCTGACAAGACATTATTGGATAGATCAAGTGTTAACGCAAAACGAGATGTTATGAGAGACAATGGACCTGACAAATTATTCGAACTCAAGTCAAGAAATTCAAGTTGAGGAGCAGTAGTTAAATTCGGAATCTCTCCTTGAATTTGGTTGTGAGAGAGATTTAAGAAAGAAAATTGGGAAAGAGATCTCCAAAACCAACTAGGAATGCTATCTACAATTCCTGAACTTGATATATCTAATTCAACTAAATTTTGTTGTGATTGAAGCCATGATGGAAATTGAGGCCCTAAATGGCAAGAGGCAAGGTGACAATAACAAAGATTAAAGTTGAAAAGGGGGGACCCAATCATCATTGACTTTCAAAGTTAATGAGTTTCCAGATGCACTGAAATAACCAGAAATAGAATTTGAACTTATATCAAGAAATTCTAAACTTATATCAAAAACACACATACAAATCCACCAAACACACTAACCCCATCCCCATAAACACACAAACCAACCAAAAGAGGAAAAAAAAAAAATCAGAGTGAAAAATGAAAATTAAAAAAAAAATAAACCATAACTAAAATTAAGAAATCCAAAACAATTTCTCATCAGATCATGACCAGGAACCTCTAAGATTAGCTCCAAATTGACTCAAATTCTGCCCAAACCGAACCCTCCTCAAATCACTTTTCAAAATGGGATTTGAATCCACAACTATTGTATCTAGATTGTGTTTGTGTTTTGTTGGATTTTGTTTTGTTGGCTTTTGTTGATTGTGTTTGTGTTTTGATGGTGGACTGTATTGGGGCTGTTGTGGTTGCTCTAAAGGGTGGTTCATCCATGGGATCTTCTGGTCTGAGAGAAGACCCATTCTCCATTGCTGACGATGGAGAAACCCAAACCACTAGTTTTTTTCATTTTCATTTTTTAATTTTATTTTACAGATTCTTTTTAAAACAAAAATAAAAAGTGATATACAAGTATACAACTATGTTTTAGAGTTTAGATCATGCTAAACAACTTCAACATTTAATCATTCATGTATTCTTGATCTCTTAATTCAACAATTGTCTCAACCATTATATTAAGAGCACATGAGTTGTAGAGATGTTGAACTTAAAAATTTAAGTTACAAAAAATTTAGCCTAACTCGAGTTTGGCTCATTTGTAATTATATTTATATGCTTTTATTATTATTTTTTTAATTTTATTTTTAAAACTATGAATTTATAAATTGATAATACAACGTAGCTTAAAAGTGAAATATTATATATATATATATATAAAAATTGGCATTTGTTGTTCGATATTTAAAAAGGGTTATCTTTTCTTCCATATTATTTTAATTCTAATAAATTAAAAGGGAAAAAAAAAACATAAAACATAAAATTGATGTTAAAAGGAATGGATTTGTGAGTGTCCATGAAAAACATGGAGTATCTTTCCTATTTATCGGTGACAATAGCCACTCGAGATGAAGAGGGTTTTTATTTTATTTTATTTTATTTTTCATTTTTTATTCTTTTTTTGTTTTAACTTAGTTTCTTTAATAACAAAATAGGTGTGTTAAATTTTTAATTTCAATAGATTTACTGATTTCAATTTGGATCCAAAAGGGGATTTTTTATTTATTTTCAAATTAAAAAAATTACAGTATATAATTGTATTATTTTATTATTTTGTTAAACCATTTTTTATTCCAATTTCTGCCAATTTATCTTATTAACCTTAAATGTTTAAAATATTTAACAGAATAGTTAACGGTAAAAGGCATTTTGGGTATTTTTTAACGATAAGGGGGATTTTGGGAATAGTACTAGATAGGGGGAAATGGTCATTAATAGAATTAGAGCTAAGAGTTTGACCAATATGTCAAACGTCATCATATCCCTAAAATTAATTTCTCTTATTAAAATGAAAATATATAAAATAGAATACAAAAAAATAAAAAATAAATGAAAACATTACAGAACAAGTCCTTAAATCTCCAATGAAAAAGGGAATAATGTATTTGAAAAAACAACATGACTCTTTGTTTGGTTTCAACATACAAGTTGCAAGAAATTTCCACGGTCAAGACTTTGACCAAAATTTGCAAAACTTTTCATAGCTATGGTATGGTAATCCTGAACTCTTTATCCACGTAAGATCGAAAACAAATGGATGAAGGGTTGGATTCAGATCACCAAATCTCTTTCATATGGATTATGATAGGTTAGATTCCTGCAGCCACATAATTTTCTGGAGAGTAATTGATACTTATGAAGTCAAGAGAAGACTAACGTTATTACCAATAAGTGTAGATGCTAACTCCAAGAACATCACATCCTCCATTTTCTTGTCTGCTGAATATATTGGAAGATAAATGTTTTAATTTTTATACAAGAAGAAGAATCAAACCTTTCACAATATTAATCAAGGGCGTCAAAATTGTGATAAAGAAGATGTTTTAAACAAATTACCTCTCACCAGCTCCTAAAAATCACTTGACATACTCTTCATTAACATTATTTGTTGCCTGGAAAAGTAACCTACTAATCAATTAAATTGTAATAAATAAATAACAAAAAGGTGCATATATCATGGTTTTATGACCAAAATAACATCTCAATATATAAATGAAGCAGTACTACGTTACTTTTTTAAGTTGAAAAAAAGAGTAGAGAACAGATAATTAAGTGTACAAGTAAATGAAAATAGTATTGACTAACATTTATAGGTAAATTTTAGTTATTATTAAAATCTAATGGAGCATCCCCTAAAAAAATAAATAAATAAATAAATAAAACCCTTTCGCTCGAAACGAAAATTTTTGCTTAAAATTATTAGGATATGAAAATACTAAAAGAGAAAGCTCAAAAATGAAAGTAAAAATTGTCAATTTTGGGAAAATTAATGTGCATTATGGGAAAACTCCTCTCATTTTTGCAGTGATCTTTGATACGACGTTCCAAAGATATATTATGGACCTAAATCGGATACCATTTCCCCCTCTGCGGAAGCTCCTATAGTGTCCACATCAGTAGCAGAGGAAAACAGAGTATCGATGACCTCTTGTTTGTACATAGAAGTTGCAAAAAATTTCCTTGATAATGATTTCACTCCAAAATTTCGAAGACTTTATATTGCCAAAACAGGTCCCACAATATACCCCATTTTCCGTAATTAGCAGTCTAGCAATGACATGTATCAATTGATATGTTTTGAGTCAATGGATTCAAACTAATATGAAATCATTAATAGACGTGGGAATACTTACGGTTTACAATGGTCTCGATAATAAGAGCACATGAATCGTAGATATATTGAACTTATAAAATTAAGTTACAAATTTTGGTTTAGCCAAACTAAGTTTGGCTCATTTGTAATTATATTTATATGCTTTTATTATTATTTTTTTAATTTTCTTTTTGAAACTATGAATTTATAAATTGATAATACATCATAGCTTAAAATTGAAATATTATATATATATATATATATTTGTTGTTCGATATTTAAAAAGGGTTATCTTTGCTTCCATATTATTTTAATTCTAATAAATTAAAAGGAAAAAAAAAACATAAAACATAAAAATGATTTAACAAATTTCAAAACTTATAATCATTAATCTCGCCAGGACAGACCATTGATCCGATTTGTGTAAAATTAAAATAATAATAATAATAATAATAATAAAAACAGATATATATGGTACTAGAAGAATCCAAATAGAGATGCACATTTTTTCCCGGGCTCCAATTCCCCGCGTCCCCATCCCCATTTGGGGATTTTTTTTTGGGGAAATAGGGAAATGGGGAGGGAAGGGGATGAAAATCATCCCCAAATTCCCCATTTCCCTCACAATTATATTGAAATGGGGATGGGGATGGGGGACCTCCCCCCATCCTCATTTCCCTATTTCCCCCAAACGATTATAAATATAATTATAATATATATTTTTAATTTTTTTTTATTCTTTGAAAACCCTAACTCCCTAAGTATATATACACAATTTATATAAAATGCACTAATGAATTTTATTTTATATTTGTAATTGAATGTTTGTTTTTTAAGATTAATTTATAAATTTTAATCGAATGGGGAAATGAGGGAATGGGAAAAACGGGGAAATGAGTAAAAACGGGGAGAAACGGGGAAAATGGGGAATTGGGGATGGGGATGGATGTAGGTCCCCCTAAAATTCTCTATCCCTCATTTTCCCCAAATGGGGAAATTGGAGGGGATTGGGGAAGGGTCTGGGAAATGGGGATGAGGATGGAGGGACCTATATCCATCCTCATTCCCCAAACGTACATCTCTAGACCCAAACATTGTTGTGAAGCACATGGTGTATATGTCCCACAAAACAAAACAACCTGTTTACACTAAGTCGCCATTTTAAGCATCTGCATATGATGTGGACAAATCAATGTAATGAAATGTGTTTCTTCCACTAGCTATAGTCTGGGATCCCCACACTACTGTGTATAGATCCTGTATAATATCATGAGTATATGAGAAAGAGTATTGGAACAAAAATTACTATTCTGGAGAAAATGGAGATCAAAACACTCTATAGTCCCCTATTTTTAGTTCTTTTGGACCTATATGGGTTGGTCTTTAAGTGAGACCAATATCGACCCATAATGTATGCAAAAACATTTGGGCTTTGATTTTTCATTTATAATACTAAATAAAACCCACCATCTTTACGAACATTACTCATATTCAATTTCAGGCCTATTTATAACAAATACAGTAGAATTGGAATTATTATTATCCCCAATTAAATTCCATACCAAACATGTTAGAAGTTTGTTTGGACCTTTTATGATTTGGTCCGGATAGATCTCACAATTACCATAAAGTGTATTCATCGCATGTCCTAGTAAAATGTATATAGTGAGGCACCAAATATGAAAAGAGAGCCACACCATCTTACTGAATCTAAAATTGACATCCATTTAATTTGTAATTCCTTTACGGTAACAAAATAATGAACCAAAGATTGTTTATTCAAATTCAAGAAACCCAATAGTGAGATTGTATTATGATACTCTAGATTACCGGCTCCTCTGTTAGGACTTATGAGCTTCGATACACATTAGACTCGTTGGAAGCTTGATCACATTTGCAGCAGAATTCTTGCCAAAAGCCTCTGTATTCTTCTTAACAATGAAGGTGTTAAGTGATTATGAGAAAGATATTGCAGACCAAGTACTCCTTCAAAATAGTTATAGCAAAGGGAGATTGATCTTACCACGCAACTTTGACCTCTCATAAGCTTCATATTCAGCATCAGATGTAATTTAATCAGAACGTCACCAATTCAATCATGTTAGAATTGTGAGGTCTCAGCTGATGAAGTATTCTCAACAACCTGAGAGTCAACATTCAGCTGACTTTCTTGCCACATCAGCCAGCTAAATTGTTTTGTAAATGAGTTCATTCACGTGACCTCACATGGCAGCTCTAATGTGAGCCAATTATAGTTCCACGCGTGTCAACAGTTGGTTACCGTGATTTCAAGTTGATTAAGCTTGATGTAATTAATTCAATTCATCCAATAAGAAAAATTCTCTCTGTTTTCTCTCTATTTTTCTCATGTTCTTCTTTTTTCTCTCTCAAAGCTTTAATAACAGTGTAGCTGTTTTATTGAGTTTGTGTAAGTTAAAAATGATCTCTGGCCTTGCACATTATTAATCCTTTTATATTAATAAAAATTGCAGGAAAGAGGAATTTAATTGCTGTATTTTCTACTATAACCTCATCAATTTTATATTGAAATTGATTTAACTCATGCTTCTGGTACTATGAAGTGTGTTTAGATTTTTTTTTTATATTTAGGATGGAGTGTTTTAACTTTTTAGAAAAAAAAATATATATATTTAAAGATTAAATTGGATTATAAATAGACTAAGTTATTTAGATATGACAGTTTTGAATATTCTATTAATTTTTAGACCTAATATTCAGTTCATGAATATTAGGTCTAGCTTTATTAAGTTAGGTCACTAATTTGACCTCAAAATTACTAATCTCATGACTTCGGTTCATGAGAATTTAGATCTGGCAGAATTATACATAACCCACTAATTTGACCCAAACTCACTCGGTAAAAGTAGCTATTGGGTCTAGTTTTATTGGGTTGGGTCATTAATGAGTTGAGTCTTTAAAACCAAAAACGATAATAGATGGAGCTTGGATTTATCTCTCAAGACCCTTAAAACCCATGACCCACCCATCAAGTTTAATAATAATATTATAATTATTTTACATATAATATGTACCTATAAAATAAAACCTTACATTTCCTAAATTGATTAAACCAACTGATCGGATTCTGTCCACCATTCAATCTAGCTTCACCAATCTGTTTGGCTTCCGGTGTTTCTATTATGCCGCCCACCTGTAAAGGAGTCGCATAACAATGCAACAAGGACACCTACGAGCATGCTTAGCATCAGAAGACTATGTGATGATAGTCAGAAGCCTGAACAGAGCATCAAAAATAGAACTCAATATGTTGATAGTCTGGAGTCTAAACAGAGCATCAAAAGCAGAGCTCTAAAAGCACCAAATAAACTAAATAAACTAAATAAACTAACGGCGTCTGTATACTTGTATCTATTGAGAGCTTTGTAATACGGTTACAATCAATAAAATACAATCCAAAAATCCTCCATTGATGGAGATTTTCTCAGCTACCAAACACTCATTTTCTCACAGTCTTTTTGACAAATACTTTCTTGTTTCTATAAAACGTCATTAGCTACGTTTTCACCACCAACTGTTAGACTTGGTGCTTGTGAGGATTATCCATCTTGTAAGTTGCTACATTAATATTTATACGAGTGGTGGTCGATTTTTCAAACATTTCAGTCATACGATTATTGACTTCTTTCTAACCTGTGAAAAGAGATGCCATGGTTTGAGGAAACTCAAGACCTTCTGCTGACACTTGTTTGATGAGTGCTTGATAAGTGATAATTTTATTTTATGGAATTAATTAATTCCAAAAATAAAGAAATACACCTGCTACCTTCATCAAGTTGGTTCTCATATTTCAAATCCTTTGCAAATTCATGTTGTGTTGCTGTTGATTTTCTTGTCCATTTTTAATATGTTTTAAGTCTTTGGTTTCTAAAACAATTAAATATTCAACAGATTAGATTTTTTAAGATGGCAATTGTTGAAGAATTAACTTAACAACTGCCTTACAATGTCAAATTTTCATGGATATTTTATAACTTGAAAGGTTTACATTTGTTTTTGACAATTTCCAAATTTGAAATTTGTCGCCTTAATACCAAAAAATATTTAATGTCTTTAATGTCAGGTGGGGACTACTTGACCTGCCTGTTGTGGCTCACTGGTTCCGTCATTTATGGTAAAGTGTGTTATTGTTGCAGATTGTAGTTAATTGATCCTTGTGGTACTATCTTCATAATCTTAATTCATTTGCATGGAGTAAATGTTTAATTATTAACACTTTCAAGTTGAAATAGTTGTGGAATTCTTTAATTTCTGTTCTAGGGATTTGGCTGGGATTTATTCCAATGACTTACCTCAGATGGGTATTCTTTGCTTGCTTTGTTTGTTCATCTTTGGGGATTCAAACCCTAACCCAATCTTGCAATCCAAGTGATTTGTTGGCTTTGAAGGAATTTGTGTTGGTGGAATGGGAATGTTGAGGTCACTTGTGGTGCACCTCTGAGAGAGATTGTAACACTCTAAAAAACGGAGAAGCTTTGAACTTTATTTCTCTCTTTAAATTTTCTTACACCACTCCACTGATTTTACAACACAATCTGAGTCCCTTTATATAGGGAACTGAGATGAGATTAAAGACAAACAAAAATAAATGCAAAACCAGCAAATTCAAACTTGGTTGGAAGATGGCAGTTGGGAAGAAGGGAGTTGGGAGATGGTTGTTGATGAGTTTGGACGGTGGAGGAGAGTCAACAATGTTGGCTTCTAGAAGTGGTTTTGCTGGAGGGTGGCTGACTTGTGGCAAGTTTAACATTCAACATCCCCCCTTAAACTTGACTCTCCATGCTTCGTCATACCAAGCATTGTCTTTAGTCTTTCAAACACATCATGTTTGAGCGGCTTGGTGAAAATATCAGCAGCTTGATCATATGTCCTGCAAGAGACTAGTTACACCTCTTTATTCTTCACATGCTCTCTGATGAAATGATACCGCGTATCAATATGTTTGCTTCTTTCATGGAATACTGGATTCTTTGCTAGTGCAATCGCTGACTGATTGTCAATGTAGACCTCTGTGGGATTAACTTGTGGAAATCCTAAGTACTGCAACACATTCCTGATCCAGATACCATGACAAACAGCTGAGCAGGCAGCAACATACTCAGCTTCACATGATGACAATGTCACAATGGCTTGCTTTTTGGATGACCATGTGAACGCTGTATCTCCCATAAAATACGTAAAACCTGTGGTGCTTTTACGTTCATCCAGATCTCTTCCCCAATCACTATCTGAATAGCCAATCAACCTGCAATCTTCACATCTGGTATATAAAATACCATCATTAAGAGTACCTTTTATGTACCTGAGTATCCTCTTTGCTGCATTCAGGTGAGACTGGTCAGGAGTCTCCATGTATCTGCTGACTAGTCCAACTCCATAGAGTATATCTGGCCTGGTACACGTCAAGTATCTCAGGCTTCCAACCAAGCTCTTGAAATAGGTTGGATCAACATCTCCCCTTTCATTCTTTCTTAACTTTAATCCTGTTTCTACTGGAGTTGTGACAGGATTGCATTTTTCCATACCAAATCTTTTCAGAATTTCTTTTGCATAGATACTTTTTCGCTTTGCACAACTTCAATACCGAGAAAATGAGTCATTAGACCAATGTCAGTCATCTCAAATTCTTTCACCATCCTCCTCTTGAAATCTTCAAACATGGCTGGATTGTTGCCGGTGAAGATCAAGTCATCAACGTATAGGCATGCATATAACAAGCTTCCGTCAATCTCCTTTTTCATATATAGTGCATGCTCATACGGGCATTTCTCAAATCTGTTCTTTTGGAAGTAATCATCAATCCTTATATTCCATGCACGAGGTGCTTGCTTCAAACCATATAAGGCTTTCTTCAGTCTGCACACTTTATCTTCTTTTCCTTTCTTCACATATCCAGGTGGTTGTTCCACATAGATTTCTTCTTCAAGAAAGCCATTCAGGAATGCTGACTTTACGTCAAGTTGGTAAATTTTCCAACTTTTCTGGGCTGCTAATGATATTAGCAATCTGATGGTCTCTAGTCTGGCAACTGGCGCAAAGACTTCTCCGTAGTCAACTCCTTCCTTTTGTTTATAACCTTTTGCTACAAGTCTTGCCTTATATCTCTGGACTTCTCCTTTCACATTCCTTTTGGTTTTGTAGACCCATTTCACTCCGATAGCTTTCCTGCCTTTTGGGAGATTAGTCAACTCCCAAGTCTTGTTCTTCTCAATGGATCGAATCTCATCATCCATTGCACTTCTCCATTTTCCTTCTTGGTTTGCCTCTTCAAAGCTAACTGGATCGCTTGTCATCAGCAGACAATACAGAGTAAGATCTTCTTCCATCTGTTCTGTATATTCATACAGGTCTTCTAGACTGCGTGTTCCTCTAGGCCTCATATCTGAGAAATCACGATCAATTGGTAATGGAGTGTCATACCTTTGTGGTGAAGGGGAACCACGTTGAGGTGTTTGCTGATCTCTGGGTGTTTGTGTCTCTGTAGCCACTTCTCTTGTCTCTTCTTCAGGTATCAACTCCGCGCTTCTGGAAGCTTTAGTTTGATCCCAATTCCAGGATTCATTTTCTTCAAAAATGACATCTCTGCTGAAGATTACTTTCTTGGTGGTGGGGTTATATAGCCGGTAACCCATAGTTCTGTCACCGTATCCAACAAGGATACACTTCTCTCCTTTATCTTCAAGCTTGGTTCTTCTCGCTTCTGGGACTTTGATGTAGGCAATAGAGCCAAAAACTCTAAGGTGGCTGACACTTGGTTTGTGAGTGCTCCATGCTTCGTGCGGTGTCTTTGTATCAAGACTCTTCGTAGGACATCTGTTTTGTAGATATACCGCACACAAGACTGCTTCAGCCCAAAAACTTTTAGGCATGTTTTTATCCTTTAACATGCTTCTGGCCATGTTAAGGATTGTTCGATTCTTCCTTTCAGCTACACCGTTTAACTGAGGAGTATAAGCTAGTGTAAACTAATGTCTGATTCCTTGTTGCTTTAGGAACTCCTGGAAAGCACCTGCAGTGTATTCTCCACCTTGATCTGATCTCAATGCTTTGATATGATAGCCACTTTGCTTCTCCACAAGAGTTTTGAACTCTTTGAAGTAGCCAAACACTTCAGACTTCCTTTTCAGAAAATAGACCCAAGTCTTCCTGCTGTAGTCGTCAATGAATGTAAGGAAGTATTGATTCTGTCCATTTGATACTGGCGTCAATGGACCACACACATCTGTGTGAACGAGCTCAAGTGGCATGGTTGCTCTCCAATTTGCCTCCTTTCCGAAGCTATTTCTGTGTTGTTTGCTAAGAACACAGCTTTCACACATCTCATTTGGGTGATGGATATTTGGCAATCCTTTCACCATCTTCTTACTTCCCAATTGCTTTAAACTTTCAAAATTGAGATGTCCATACCTGAGATGCCACAACCAGTCTTTGTTGTTGATGATGGCTGTCAGACACTTTGGCGTATCATGATGAATTGCGAGAGGAAACATCCTATTCTTCGTCATCTGGACTCGAGTAACCAGCTTTCCTCGAGCATCTGTGATAGTGAGTTGCATATTTTGAAGACTAATGTGATAACCTTTTTCCAAGAGTTGTCCGAGACTTAGGATGTTTGTCTTCATGTCTGGAACATAATAAACATTGGAGATGAAAGCATGATCTCCATTCTTCTGCTTTATTATGACATCTCCTCTTCCTTGGACAGAGATTTTAGAGAGGTCACCAAATGATATTTCTCCATGAACTTTCTCATCAAGTTCAGTGAACAAGTCTTTTCTACCAGTCATATGGTTGCTGGCTCCAGAGTCAAGAAACCACACATCTTGATTTTGATAGGTTGAGTTGTGTGCCATTAGCATCAACGATTCTCCTTCAACCTGCTCTTTCTCTGCAAAGTTAGAACTTTCATTTACTTCATTTGGGATACCTCTGCACTCGTTGCTATAGTGCCCATATTTGTGGCAATTATAGCATTGAACGTTTCTTTTGTCAACGTTCGGACGGTAGTTGTAACCGCCTCTTCTTCCTCGTCCTCGTCCTCGTGAGACATGGTTTTGTTGTCCACGTCCTCCTCTACTTACGTCTCTTCCTCCTCTGCCTCTACCTTTGGTTTCAGCATTTCCAGAACCTCTTCCACGAGATCCTCTACCTCGTTCTCTTCCTTGTTGTGAGGTCCCCCCTTGCTCATATCTTTTTTCATGGAGGGATAACTTTGACTGGAGAGCTTGCTCCAATACTCTGTCGTCACTTCTTCTTATGACTTTCTGCTCATGGGCTTGCAATGAACCCACCAGTTCTTCTACAGACATCGTCTCCAGATCTTTTGTTTCTTCAAGGGCCACCACTATAAAGTCAAACTTTGGATCCAATGATCGCAAAATTTTCTCCGAAATTCTCATGTCTTCGAGATTTTCTCCATTTCTTCTTAGCTGATTTGCAACAACCATGACTCGTGTATAGAACTCTGCAATGGATTCATTAGATTTCATTCGTAAAGATTCGAACTCACCTCGTAGAGTTTGAAGACGGATCCTTTTCACTTTGTCAGCACCTTTGTAGGTCTTGTGAAGGGTGTCCCAGACTTCTTTCGATGACTTGGAGGAAGCTATAAGCTCGAACGTGGGTTCGTCTAGTCCTTGATAGATTATGGACTTAGCTTTACAATCCTTCTTTCGATCGGCTCTGAGAGTTGTTGTCTGAGCTTCTGTCATGGTTCCTTCAGCTTCTTTGGATGCGGGTTCTGTGTATCCATCTTCCACAATGTCCATAACATCTTGAGAACCTAGTAGGGCTCTCATTTGTATGCACTAATTGTCATAGTTGTTTTTGGTGAGTTTCGGGATGACAACTTGCGCGTTTCCGTTGGCAATGGAGCTTGAACTACTTAGAACACTGATCTGGAGTCTGAATTTGTAAAAACTGAGTGCACGGTTGCGTCCGGAATGGTCTAAAACCTTGGAAAACAGTCCGGGTTTGTCAAAAAACGAGTTCGGAAGTGTCTGAAACTGGCGGTCAAACTTTGTGACAAAAGTCAACCAAGATAACGGAATATTCCTTTTCTGACGGAATATTCCAGACGGACTAACGGCGTTAGTGACGTCAGCAGCACTCACGGACCGGGTCGGATAACCGGGTCGGATCAGGTGACGGGTCGGACCGGTTCGGGTCAGGTTACGGGTAGGACTTTGGGTCGGACCCTGAAAATCGGGCGAGGAAGACTACCGGCGCGTGACGGGGACGCTCCGGACGGTTGGCTGCGCGTGGACGGCGAGTGGGTACACTCTCCAATTTCAAACGGCGCGTGACACCTCTCTTTAACTCCGATTTCGATGAAATTTTCACCGATGCACTCCTTGAGACGAGTAGAACACACTGGTATGCTCAAATATATATTTTGAGCACTTTTATTTCTGGGCCAATTTGGTTTTGGCCTCTGTTCTTCAAATTTCCGGCTCTCCTGGGCTCTGATACCACTGTTGGTAGAATTGGAATGTTGAGGTCACTTGTGGTGCACCTCTGAGAGAGATTGTAACACTCTAAAAAACGGAGAAGCTTTGAACTTTATTTCTCTCTTTAAATTTTCTTACACCACTCCACTGATTTTACAACACAATCTGAGTCCCTTTATATAGGGAACTGAGATGAGATTAAAGACAAACAAAAATAAATACAAAACCAGCAAATTCAAACTTGGTTGGAAGATGGCAGTTGGGAAGAAGGGAGTTGGGAGATGGTTGTTGATGAGTTTGGACGGTGGAGGAGAGTCAACAATGTTGGCTTCTAGAAGTGGTTTTGCTGGAGGGTGGCTGACTTGTGGCAAGTTTAACATTCAACAATTTGCTGGAAACCTCACAAATGAATCTGTCATCACATCATGGTCCAATAATTCTTTTTGCTGTCAGTGGGATGGTGTTGTCTGTGGAAAGGAAGGCAATGAATCAGTTGCCACTAGAGTGACCATATTGATTCTGTCCAAGAAGGGACTCAAAGGGATAATTTCTCGCTCTTTCGGCCGTTTAGATAAGCTGAAATTGCTTGACCTTTCTTGCAATCATTTTGAAGGCGTCTTGCCTGCTGAGCTCTCAAATTTGAAGCAGCTGCAAGTTCTTGATTTGAGCCATAACGTGCTAACGGGACGGGTTTCACAAGTGCTTTCTGGTTTGAAAATGATCCAATCACTGAATGTTTCTAGTAATTCATTCAGTGGGGACTTGTTGGAGCTTGGGGGATTTCCAAATCTTCTTGTGTTCAATGTAAGCAATAATTCATTCACTGGCATGCTTAATTCTCAAATCTGGAGTGCCTCAAATGGGACCGAGATTATTGATTTGTCGATGAATAATTTTGTGGGAAATCTTCAAGGCCTGGACAATTGCAGCTCCTCTCTCAAAGAATTGCATGTGGATGTCAACTCCCTTTCGGGTCAACTTCCGGGTTCTTTGTATTCATTCCCATCTTTGCAACAACTCTCACTCTCTAAGAACTACTTCTCAGGCCACTTAAGCAAGGAATTGAGTAAGCTCACTGGCCTTAATTACTTGGTCATTTTTGGAAATCACTTTTCAGGTGAACTTCCTAATGTATTTGGCAACCTTACAAACCTTGAATTCTTTATTGCACACTCGAATTCATTTTCTGGTTCATTGCCTTTGAGTTTGGTCTGTGCTCGAAGCTTCATGTACTTGATCTTCATAACAATTCCTTAACTGGTTCTATTGATCTTAATTTCACTAGATTGACTAGCCCTTGTACGCTTGATCTTGCCGGTAATCATTTTTCCGGGCCCCTTCCAAATTCCCTAGCCGATTGCCATCAATTGAAAATTTTGAGCTTGGGCAAGAATGGCTTTGCTGGTCAAGTACCTGAAACTTTTGCCAAGTTAAAATCCCTTTTGTTTCTCTCATTGTCAAACAACAGTTTTGTGGACTTATCTAAGGCACTATCAGTGCTACAGAAGTGCAAAAATCTGACGACTCTTATCCTCACAAAGAATTTTATTGGTGAGGAAATTCCAAAAAATGTGAGTGGGTTTGAGAGCTTGATGGTTTTAGGGCTTGGAAATTGTGGTCTTAAAGGCCACATCCCAGTTTGTTTGTCAAGCTGCAAGAAGTTACATGTTCTTGACTTGGCATGGAATCACTTGGATGGAAGAATCCCTCCTTGGATTGGTTCGATGGAGAATTTGTTTTACTTGGACTTATCGAATAACTCTCTTAGCAGAGAAATCCCGACAAACTTGACAGAACTAAAGAGCCTCATTTCTACAAATTGTAGTTCCTCCAACCTTACTTCTGCTGCTGCTGGCATTCCACTATCTATTAAGCGAACCCAGAGTTCTAATGGTTTGCAATACAAGCAGGCCTCGAGTTTCCCCCCATCGATATTGTTGAGTAACAATATGATAAACCGGACAATCCTGCCTGAAGTTGGACGATGGAAGCAGCTTCATGTTTTAGATTTGAGCAGGAACAATATTAGTGGGACCATGCCCAGTTCCATTTCGGAGATGCAGAACTTGGAATATTTAGACATGTCATCCAATGATCTAATTGGTTCAATCCCTAAATCATTTGAGAAACTTACTTTCCTGTCAAAGTTTAGTGTGGCTTATAATCATTTGCATGGAGAAATTCCAACCGGTGGACAGTTCGATACCTTTCCTGCCTCGAGCTTTGAGGGTAACTTAGGTCTTTGCAGGGACATAGATTTTCCTTGTGGTTCTTCCATTGTTCCGAAGCCTGTAATTCCTCAACAATTAACAGAACTCGAATCTCCATTTGCATTTGATTGGAAAGTTGTTATGATTGGATATGGAACAGGGATAATAATTGGATTGGTTCTTGGTTACATATTCTGCACAAGAAAATACGAATGGTTTGACAAAATATATGAGATGCGACCGAATAGAATCGAGATAAAGAGGGGATGCTGAAATTGCATGTAATTAGCTCCTCAAAACATCAGGTACTTTTCTTTTTCTTCTTGCTCTCTTTATTTCATGTGTTTTCAGTATATTTAAAAGTAGAGTGAATAAAATTAAAGGAGCAGTTGATAAAAATGAAGAAATGGACCAGCTGTGATTTGCATCTAGCTTTTGTTGTGTGATGAAAGTTGTTAATCAATTCCATTATCTTAGTAACATATGTGGTCATGTAAAGAATATATATGTGACATTTCTTATCACTTTATCAGTTCCACATGCACTGGTTTCCTCGTACTTTATGAAAACAAATATTTGCTTCTTGTTAAAGATATCATGTGTTTTCTTTATGTTGTTAAGATATTTGAGTCCCAAAGGGCTCTCTCAATTCTAGCTACATTTTAGTTAAAAAAGCTAAAAAGCCAAAAAGCTATTTAAACTAGTAACTTTTCATGGGGTCATTCCAACCATCCTCCCTACTATAGCTAAATATTAATATTTTAATATTTTTTGAATTTAAAATATAAATAAATTTATTTTGTTTCAACTTGTATTTAAAACATAAAATATGATATTCCAACGGCTATATTCCAAAAGTTATATTTCAATTTTTATAAATAAGATCATCTCATTTCTCATTTTCACTCCCATAAACTTTATTTATCAACAACTTATATATATTATTAATAGTTATGGCTTGTAATCAACTTAAAATTGAATGTTGACATCATTTTTTTAATAAAAAAATTATCCCAGATCAACCAACTCTTTTACTGACATGCTCACGAAGTTGGGATCCAATAGGGGGGAAGACAAACTGGTGTGGGAGATCACTTGAGGTTTTTTGGTTGGGTCGTGGTGCTTTTCTAGCTGCTTGGTGCTAAGGCCTGAGTTTTTTTGTCAATGCAGTTGATGTTCTGCTGTTCCTCTTTTGCTTTTGCCATGTTTTTGTGTGCTTTTAGTTGTGGGCGTTGCTTGTTTGCCCAGGTGTGGGTATTCGTTTGGTGGTCTCTTGTTTCTTGCTCTGGGGTCTTTTTGTTTGTTTGCTTGTGCTTTGGCTTGCTTTGTAAGGGCTTTTGCCTTTGTTCCTCTGTTAATAAACTGAAGCAGTTAAAAAAAAATTTAACAAAAAAAAAAAATTTTAAAAGTAAAAAAATAATAAGAAAAAGAATTTAGCCAGCATAAAATGTCTCTCCACATTTAGAGAGTGCCTTGTTATTTCTCCAAAATGGAGAGCCATGTTAGAGAGTGGTTGGAGTGCAAAAAAACCATCACACTAGCCATTTTGCCTAATGAGCGTGTTTAGAGCACTCCTTAGAGCATCTCAAATGGGGCTCTTAAAGAAACATGCTCCTTAATCAAAATGGCTAGTGATGAACTTAAATTTAATAGAATACAACATTTAAATTATATGAACCTTAAATTCAAAAATAAAATACAATTAGACAAATAGATAAAAAGATTAGAGTATGTTTTTCCTTTTATATTTTCAATATTTAAAAAAATAGTTATATAAATACCGAATCAACCTAGACATGTCGGGTCATAGTGGTTCGATCCATATCCGACCCGGTTACAAACCGGGTCAACAATATTTGACCTATACCTGACCCGAACCCCATTAAAAATGCTCTAAACCCACCTCAAACGTATTGGATCCTCATTGGTTTGGGCCGGGTTAGGGATTTTTGCAATCCTTATCCGCTGTTTCATTATTTAATTTAGTTAGGATCAAGAGCTTACCACTATATATGCTAAAAACCATAGCAGATACTGTAGACATAACTTTATTTCCTTATTACATGCAGGCACGGAATATGTTTGGGGGTTATGTTGTGTACTTGTGTGTGTTTCTAGTAAGGGCAGTCAAGAGACATCGGACATTGTTGTGTTGAGTGTTGAGGCTTTTGCTTGCAGGGAAAATTTAGACTTTAGAGAGTGATGTTGAATTGAGACAGTATTAGGAATGTCTCTGGCACTGCTCTTCTTTTTATTTAGGGGTATTTCAAAATCATCCCGATGGTATTACAAAATATCACTTCGTTTTTGTTGTTTACAAATTGACTAAAATGATAAATATATGTGCATAACCATTTAGTCCCTTAATTTCAAAAAACAACCAAAAAGTTTTATTCTATTAAAATCCATTATCAAACCGTAAATTTGACTACAGTTGACTTTTGAAATGTCAAAAAAAAAAAAAAAAAAAAAAACTCCTTCAAATCAAAACAAATCAAATAAATGCTTTCTTTTTATAGTATTTTTCTAGGTATAAACTTATGCCTTAGAGGCTCGTTTGGTGTGGGGATATGATTGGAATGGATTTAATGAGATATGATTTAACTAAAATTAGTACTATGATGTGTTTGGTATTGTATGAAATTGGATTAAAATAGTCATATTTCTTGTTTGGTGTGGTATGCAATTGGATAAAAATATAATTTTATCATATATCTAATGCAGTGTAAAATTGATTAATATAAAATTAAATTAAATTATTTAATTTTTTTAAAAAATAAGATTAATATTAATGGAATAACATTTTTTAATTAATATTTTAAATTTCATAATTAAAAAAATATAAGAAGAAGAATTTTTTTTAAAATATATGGGACTAAATAGCCCCGCTCACCAAGATAAAATGATTGTATAAAATTTGACTGGTTAAAATAATGATTTAAATTAAATTTTGAAAAAAATTAAAATATTTAAAACCAATTTTAAACAAAATAATGTTTATTTTTATTTGTTAAAAATGAAAATTATTACTTCTAAAATGTTTAAAATTATTAATTATTAAAATATATCTATATTTTAATCACATAAAAAATAAAAAATAAATTTAAAAAAGAAAAATAAAATAAAATAAAAGTGTAAAGTGATAGGACTAATATTAGTCTCATATTGGTGGGATAAGTTGTTTGTATGAGATAAAATAATTTCATCTCATGCAAACAACAAACATGAGAGATGAGACTAAACTTAGTCATATCTCATCCTATCTCATGCACCAAACATGTCCTAGAAGTATATTTGTGTAGGCTAACACTACCCACATATGAAATATGTAACTATCTCTTTCTTGATTTGAAATCAAAAAAGAAAAAAAAAAAAAATTTTTCTATTTACGTGAACCAACTGAAAGTTATCTTCTTTTTTCTTCGATAGAGACTAGTGGATCTCACATCCACCTCCTCCACTGCTTTATTATTTAATTTTATTAAGATCAAGTGTTTACTGTCGAGCTAAAAACTATAGCTGATAGTAAAGGCGAAACTTTATTTCCTTATTATATGTCAGCAAAGAGCTCCACATCTATACATGTTATGATTGGTCTTTGACTGTTTAATTTGATAAAGAAAAAATTAAATCGACCATTAAAATGATATAAATTCAAACATAAGAAATTTTTTGTATTTTATGAAATCATGAAGACTATTTTAAAATTTCCCTTCAGTGTATAGATGGATACTAATAGATGTCTACTTAAGGGATATTTTTTATATTCAATAAAAGGGTTATGGACCATTTTGATCAATTTTCAAACAATGGAAAATATTGTATTTCATGAAGCTATAGGGACCTTTTTAGAGTTTCCCCCTTTAATGAGACTATGGTTTGGGCCACCCCATTAGCCCATTCATGCTTGCTTAGTTTTAGTGCTCTTTAGGCACAGTCCAACTCCAATTGTTTTGGGCTTTGTTCAATCTCTCATCTTTCTTCTTCAAACTCCTCTGTAGTTTGTAACAGAAGAAATGAAAACCGGAGAACCCAACATAGTGTCACGGAGTAGCCATCAACCATCAGATCATCAAGTGTAATGGTCACTTCACCCCAAGAAAAAAGGAAACTTTTTGTCTCAGAACACCATTTCTCTGCAAGAACAATAACCAAATCACTGTTTTTTTTTTTTTTTCTTTTTTTTGATTCTATTCGTGGAACTCAAGATTGCTTCAAGTATTCCACCTTTCTTTCATGTGGGTTCATGCAAAGATGCCATTTTTTCAACCCATTTTCGCCAATCATTCTGTGGTATTCTCCACCCATAAAAATTGACCTTCAAAGGCCACTTTTTGGGCTGAAATTTCGGTGGTATGGAGGAGAAACAACTTGAAGGAAGCTCATCAATAGAGGTCACTGTAGGTTGTAGAAAATACACGGAGACTCGAGAGTTTTAAAAAAAAAAAAACGAAGTTCTATGGAGATGGAGACCGCAGAGTGTGTACATTTGTTTATATATATTTAAATAGGCTTCGGGTTTGGGCCGCCACATCAGCCCATTCATGCTTCGTTTTAGTGCACTGTAGGCCCAGTCCAAGACCAATTGTTTTGAACTTTTCTGGAGTTGGATCAGAGTCCAAGTTGGGTCCGACTCATCAGAAGTGGACTGGTAACGGTGCCCACTCTCAGACACGTCATGAGTCGACTCAATACATATTTTTACACATCACGAGCTATCTCAAGGCATTATAAGGCTTTCCCTTTCAATTTACACTTTCATGTAAATGAGAGTAGAACTACATGTTATGTTAACATCAATTGGATTGTATTAATAAAAATATTAATAATTAGGGTCAAGCTAATAATTATATGCTAGGCGTTCCAATTTTTTTTCTCAAATTTTGTCACAAATGATGTGACATGTGAGGTGTCAACATCACATCAATTATCACGTAATCTTATGATTTATAAGATGCTGACACCTCTCGTGTCACATCATTTGGGACAGAATTTGGAAAAAAAAAATTGAAATATCTAGCATTAATCATTATATATAATCCAAAATTGATTCAGTTATAATAAATTTAATTGGAAATAAGACAACATTTATTTTTTCCTATTGAAAAGGCCAAGGCTACTCAGCTAGCGTTAATTATATTAAATTGCCAAGTTTATAATTAGAGTGAAAGCTATTTTATGAGTTGTGCTATTGGCACACCCCTACTGGTCTATTTATCTCTCATTTTTAAAATTTTGATTTAATTAAATAAAACTAAATGTTTAAATTATTATTATTTTTATTTATTTCCAAAATTACCCTTTTTCCTTATTTTTCAAATTTAATACACCCTATCTCTGATCCCTTGTATACATCTATCTTTCACCTCCATTGAAAGATTTATTTTTATTTTATTTTATTTTTTTTTATTTTTTTATTTTTTTAGTTTTTTCTTCTTATTTCATGGTGGAAAAGAAAAAAAGAAAAAGAATTGAGTTATTTCAATACAACGACAACTTGATATCATTACAAAGAAAAAGTAAACTTCAAACTTACTTCTAGAGAAGAAATTGTTTCCAGATGCTTGATATCATTCTCAGACGATTCTTGCAGATGCTTCATGTCATTCTCACCCAACTCTTTCAGATGTTTGATATCGCTCCCAGACTCTTCTATAATATTTTGTATGTGTGTAGGAAGAAAATTTTAGGGATTAAAAGTTCATGATTTTTTTTTTTCAAAATAGATTACAAGAACATACGTTTTTTTTTTGGAAAAGAAATGTGAGGTTTTATTAGATTTATTTTGTAAAAGATTTTGTTTCCTTAAATTTTATATCTCTTTAAATAATTTTGATAAAGAAAAAAAATACTACATAATTAAAAATTGGGACGTTTTCATGGGTGAATAATGTCAGGGAAACATTTCCATTATCTATAATCCTAGAACAACAAACTCCTTTGCAGACATGTTGGCGAAGAATGGCTCGGGTGGTAATAGGGATTTCACGGTTTGGGACTAATCCCTGTTTTTTTTTATCTTTGTCTCTGTCTTTGTGTTGTTGTGCTTCGTTTTTCTTCATCCCCTGTTGTTTTGTTGCTGGTGTGTGGTACTGTGGTCTTTGTTGTAGGCTGGTGGGGTGCTTTGGTTTCCCCTGGTTGTGTGTGCCTTCATAAAACGCAGTTCAAAAAAAATTAATTAAAAATTTGGGTATAAATAGAGCGGTAAGGGTGTGTCATTAGCACCACTCCTATTTTATCTGATGATTACAACTCAAAACGGCACAGGATCGAACACAAAATGATCAAGCAACACTTGCTTACATTAATTACAAATTTGTTTCCAAGATAATTCAAGAAATGAGAATACATGAACCTCCATCTTCTATTAACAAGCAAATCGAGGACCTATTACACTCCAGAATCCCACAACAAATCCTAGTGCCATGCTTACGTAGAACCAATCCACCTCGTCATTTTCACTACCATCCTTTTCTTGATCTCCACCTTGATGGTTAAAAATTGAATAAGCAGTACAATTCCTTGCAAGTGGAGCTCCACAAAGTTCATTTCCGGTAAATGATGATGCATTGTATCTTTGTAATTGAGTGCTTGAAGGAATCTTCCCAACTAAATCATTATTGGATAAATTCAAGATACTCAAAAACGTCAAATTTGAATTACTTTACAGAATTTTACTAGAAAGTTGACTCATAGAAAAGTCAATGTACTTCAAAAATCTCATAACACCAATATTTTCGAAGGTGCAAGGATCGAAGGGCACTTAAATTTCCAATGGTAAATGGAAGATTACCTATGAAGTCATTGTCATTTAATTCCAAAACAGACAAATATTGTCAATTCATCCAACAATCAGGTAAGTTTAAGAACTAGTGTTTTCTTGTAATTTGCATTCTTTTCTTCTATTTTGATAAACATAATTCAATAAATGGAGTAGTCATGTTTGATTTTTTTTTGTCATGGATATGATTCACAACTTTATCATCATCATGTTATATTGTTATTACAAGTTTACAACATGCTCATTGACCTCTGGTCTTTATATACAAGTTGCAGAAAATTTCTTTGATCATGATTTCGCATCAAAATTTCCAAGACTTTTCATTTCTCAATGACCTCTGGTTTGTACATACAAGTGCTTCCATTGCAGAAGTTGATAGTGCTGGTGGCTACAGCCAGTAACTCAAGAAAAAGCACTCATGGTTGGTTTCATTGCCTTAAACAAATCATAGAAAAAGATTATTAGTAGCATGGTATTTATAGTGTAAGTGATCTTTGGCCTTTCACATTGTAAAACCACAGAATATATTGACTGAAAAACACCTAATTGTTTGATGAAAGGTCTGAGAGAAAACTCAGAGAAGAGAAACTCCATTAATGGAGCTTTTAGTATCTGATTTTCATTAATTGTACAATAGAAACGATACAAATGTATTTATACAAAAAGTGAAGAGCTAAGCATGCGTTCTGTGATGCTCTAACAAATTCCGCTTATACGACTCAGCATTCACTAATTCTAACTAATTCTTCAGACTGACTAACCTTAACCATTTCTAATTAGCTCGATCATGAACCATATTACATTTTTATCTTCTAGAACTTGATTGGCTTGTAGTATGATCACAATCAGAGGTCCAAGGCAACTCCCCTGTTCTTTGAGTTGTTAAGCTGATCATTACTCTGCACACACATTATTAATCCAATTAGTCCACATTATTAATATAAATTTGCATTTCTTTCTTGCCCAAAGTGCCTCACGCGTAGATAGCACGTGACAAGGTATTATTGGATACATCAAATGTAACCAGATTATGGGATATGAGAGGCAATGGACCTGATAAATTACTTGAACTCAAGTCAAGAAACCGAAGTCGAGGGGCACTAGTTAAATTCAGAATCTCTCCTTGAATTTGGTTGTGAGAGAGATTTAAGAAAAAAAAATTGGGAAAGAGATCTCCAAAGAATTCTATCTACAATTCCTGAACTTGATATATCTAGGTCAAGTAAATTTTGTTGTGAATGAAGCCATGATGGAAACCGAGGCCCTAAATGGCAAGACGACAAAAACAAATATCCAATTTGAAAAGGGGGGACCCAATCATCATTGACTTTCAATGTTAATGAGTTTCCAGATGCACTGAAATATATCAGCCTTGTGAGATTAGCAAAATGAATTTCGGTTAGTGTTCCATTCAATTTATTATTGGAAAGATCTAGTATTCGCAACAAAGAAAGTTCTACTAAAAAAGATGGAACAAAAACAGAAATAGAATTTGAACTTATATCAAGAACTTCTAAATTTTTAGCTAGTCCAAGTTGATAGTTTGTCAATTGACCAAAAAGTTGACAGCTCCCCATTTCCAGTTCTTTTAGTCCATCTATAATGCATTCCGAGAAAATATGAAATATGTCATATATGTCTTGGTTCAACTTGATAGATGACAACGACAATGACTTCAAGTTGCAAAGTCTTCCCCATGACCTAGGAATTGTACCTTGCAAGTTTGAATTGCCAAGGTCAAGGAATTCGAGACTCCTAAGTCTAGACAACCAGTTAGGAATTGAAGAATGAAAATAGTTTTCTGATAAATCAAGATGTCGAAGAGAAGTTGAATTCTGAAGTGCAATAGGGATTGGACCATGGAAGTTATTTTCACTTAGAATAAGAAATTCTAAATTATGAAGATCAAAAACCCAAGAAGGTATATACAAGTTATCGAACTCGTTGTAGGAAAGATCAAGAGTGGTAAGGGATGAGGTAAAATTTGCAAAGGGAAATGGAGGAATGTGTTGGAGTCCACATTCTGAAAATTGTAACACTATCAAAGAGGAGAGTTTGTTTATCTCCAGCAGCCAATCAGAAGCCACATTAAGATTCACGGAGCTTAAGTCAAGGTGTTTCATTGAAGAAAGATCAGATAGCCAACTCAAACTCTCAGCATATGTTAAATAATTACGAGAAAGGTCAACATATTGCAAAGTAGAGAGATTTCCAAAGAATTATGTTGAAACCGTTAGAAAATCTAAAAGAATTATGGAATGGCGGTCCAGACCGCAGATTGATGGTAGCAGTTTAGTGACGAGAGGCGCAATTTGGGTTCCTGAATTATAAGGAAATTAATACTGTTTTGGAAAAGGATTTTAGACTATTTCTTTTATTTTTATTTTAGTTATATTGTTTTATTTATGATTTAGACTATTTTCCTATTTTAAACTAATTCTGTCATAGTCAGGATAGAAGATTAATTCTAGTATAAATAGAACTATATTTTTTAGGGTTGTTATCTTTTGAATGTTTAATCAATAAAATTGACCCCAGTTAGGGTTCATCTTGTTTCTTTTGAATTCAGCTTTTCTCAGTTAATTGCTTAAAATAGCTTGGGCTAGGGTTAAGTAAATTCCGTTATCTGATTTTAGAGAATTGATCGTTCAATTCTGTGAGTGGTTTGATTCAAATCTATATAATTTTGGGTACAAGTTAGGGCTTGTTGTTGGATCCTAATCAAGGTCCTCAACAATTTGGTGCTTTCATTGAGAGATTTTGGCGGCCTACAGGAAACGAAAAAAAAAAAAAGCCTATAGGAAACAAAAAAAAAAGACCATGAGATCTGGGGAGGATTCTATTATTCAAGGGAGTGGATCGAAGACTAACAAGTAGCGGTTTGAAGCCTTGGAGGAGAATCAAGATCGGATTTTCAAGTCCCTATCAGAACTGACGACATCCATAGCACATCTAACTTGGTCAAACAATGATACAATTGAGAGACTTGAACGACAGTTGGCTGAAAACAAGGGAAAGGAAACGATAGGCAGACGGACTCAAGGGGATGGATGGAGATCACATAGTTCATGGCGTGAGGCAGAACTCTCGTCAGGTGAGGTAGACGAGCCCAAACCGACCGGAAATCATGAAGGGTTTAAGCAAGGAGGACGTGTGGAACGTGGACCATTAATGGTGGAGCGCTGGTTGCATGACGAGGTTTCTGAAGGAGAGATTGACGATGGAACTGAGGAAGATGAGAGATTGGATATGAGACCTCGAGGCCAAAGGCCAATTCATAGGCAGCGAAGGGAACCGTGGAGAGATACTGCAGAATATGAAAGTGATAGGCGAAGAGAAAGACACCATAGTCGGGGCCCTAGAAAGCCGAAGGTCGATTTTCCGCATTTTAATGGTGGAGATCCATATAAGTGGTTGGACAAGGTGGAACACTACTTTCAGGTATACGAAGTGGCAATGGCCAATCGGGTTTCTACTGCATGCATCTACCTTGATGGGAAAGCTAATAGCTGGTGGAGATGGATCAAAGCTCAATATGAGCAAGATGGTAGACAAATAGGGTGGACGGCTTTCGAGCGGGAATTTTTGACTCAATGGGGACCATCACCAGTTGTCAATCATCATGGGCAGTTGGCCAAGCTCAAACAGGAAGGAAGGGTTTCGGTATATATTGAGGGGTTTCGCTGATTACATATTCTAGTCAGGGGATGGTCAGAGGAGTCGTTATTGGGGACATTTATTGAAGGGTTGAAGCCGTGGTTAGCGAGAGAGATGAAACTGAAACAACCTCAAAGATTGACTGAAGCAATGAGGATGGCGGAGATTTTAGAGGATAGTTACTACAGTTACAAGAAGTCGTTTAAGGAGAGTTCTAGGAGTAAAAATTTTAAATCGGAGTCAGACAAAGATTCTTGGATGAGCAAAAGAGCTATTGAGGATAGTTCCAAGAAGGAAAGCAAAGACATAAAAAAGCTGACAAAAGAAGAGGTTCAAGAGAGAATCAAAAAGGTCTTATGCTTCAAATGCTGGGAGAAATGGAACAAAGACCATCAGTGCCGAATTGGGAAGGCATTTATGATCATTGACTCAAGTGATTCAGATAATGATGTTATCAGTAATGAGGAAGCCACTAGTGATGAGGGAGAGTTGAGGGTGGCTGAATATGGAGAAAATAATTGTGAAGCCGAGTTGTCTTTAAATGCCATGTCTAGGGTTTCGAAACCATCCACTATAAGGCTCATGGCATGGGTTGGTAAGTTCGAGGTTTCGATGCTGGTAGATTCTGGTTCCTCTCACAATTTTATCAACGCGAATATAGTAGACTGCGAAGGGCTGCCATAGAACCATTTGATGTGAAAGTGGCTAATGGGGAAAAACTTAAGTGTGAGGAAGTGGTTCACGAGGTGAAAATGAACGTGCAAGGAGTCAGGATTGCTGCTAATTTGCATGTGTTATCGCTAGTAGGAGTAGATGTGGTGTTAGGTAATGCTTGGTTGAAGAGTATCGGTAAGGTGGTTACAGATTTTGATGCCATGACAATGGAATTCAAATTGGGCGGAAGAAAAAGAACATGGGCTGCTTTGCCTCTTAAAGAAATTAAACAATGTGAAGCTCAGATGATAGAGAGGCTTTGCAAAGGGAGCACCCAATGCTTTGCAGTGGTGAATGATGGAGATTGACAGAAGGGGAAAAGCAAGAAAAAGAATACAAATGAGCTACAAGATGAATTACAGCGACTACCCAAGAAGGTACGTAAGGTAGTGGCAAATCATCGACAAGTTCTGGAGGTGCCAACTAGCTTACCATCCCCCCGTCATTGTGGTCACCGCATTACTTTGAAAGATGAAGCAAAACCGGTCAATATGCCTCCATATAGGTATGCCCATTTCTAGAAAGATGAGATTGAGAGACAATCAGAGGAGATGTTGAAGAATGGAATGATCAGGCAGAGTCAAAGTCCGTTTTCGTCTCCGGTGTTATTGGTAAGGAAAAAGATGGGATTTGGAGGTTTTGTATTGACTATCGGGCTTTAAATAAGGCAACTGTGAAGGACCGATTTCCAATCCCGATAGTTGATGAGATGTTAGATGAGTTACATGGGGAGTGTGTGTTCACCAAGCTAGATTTACGAGCCGGGTTCCACCAAATTCGGATGAAGGAGGAGGATGTGCACAAAACAGCCTTTCGGACTCATTCGGGGTTATATGAGTATCGGGTGATGTCATTTGGGATGTGCAACGCACCTTCTACATTCCAGGCAGCCATGAATTCTATTTTTAGACCTTACCTAAGGAAGTTTGTGCTAGTGTTCTTTGATGATATATTGATTTATTCAAAATCAATGGAGGAGCATTTAGAGCAATTGGAGTTGGTATTGGGGATACTAGAGCAGCATAATTTTTTTATTAAAATGTCAAAATGTGATTTTGTGCAAGAGGAACTGCAGTATCTTGGGCACATAATTTTAGGTGCGGGAGTGAAGGTTGACCCAAGAAAGATTAAAGCTATGGTGGACTGGCCATTGCTAAAAGATATGTCGACTCTGAGAGGGTTTCTGGGGTTAACAGGTTACTACCGGAGGTTTGTGAAGAATTATGGGCTAATTGCGAAACCCTTGATGACTATGTTGAAAAAAAACAGTTTTGAGTGGACGGAAGAAGCAAAGAAAGCTTTCGAAGATTTGAAGAGGGCTATGACACAAACCCCTGTATTAGCTTTGCCCGATTTTGAAAAGCCATTCGAGGTCTATACCGATACGAGTGGAGAAGGGATTGGGGCAGTCTTGGTACAAGAGAAGAGGCCTCTGGCATTTGTTTCTAAGGCTTTAGGGCCAATAAAGAAGGCTTGGAGTACTTATGCTAGGGAGATGTTAGCAATGGTGCACGCGGTAAAGGTATGGAGACCTTTTTTATTAGGCAGGAAATTCACCATTATCACCGTTCAACAAGCTTTGAAGCACTTGTTAGAGCAGAAAATTGTGACCCTGGAGCAGCAGAAGTTTTTAGTTAAGCTTCTTGGGTTTGAGTACGATATTATCTACCAACCTGGTAGGGAAAACAAAGTAGCTAATGCTTTATCCAGAAAAGAGGGCAGTTCAATATTGTGGTCTGTGTATGCAGACGATGAGGTAGGATTGTTAGCACTTAGTGGGGCCGAATGGAGTGTTTGGGATTGAATTAAGGAGGCCATGCAATTTGATGCTCGAACAGTGGAGATTCGTAAGAAGTTGGAGGACCACGAGGTTGGTGTAGAGAGATTTTGCTATAAAAATGGGCTATTGTACTACAAAAAATATGTATATGTACCAGGGGTACCAAGGTTGAGAGAGGAGATTTTAGCTCATTTCCACAATAGCAAAGAAGGAGGTCATTCGGGGTGTTTGCGCACTTATGTAAGGATCAAACACTTTTTCTATTGGGAGGGCCTTAAAAATGAAGTGAAGAAATTGGTGGCCGAGTGTGATATTTGTCAGAAGGTGAAATATGATTAGAGGCGCCCTATGGGGTTGTTGCAACCATTATCGATACCGAAGAAAACTTGGGAAGACTATGACGAGATGGTAGAACGTTTTCCAGATTTTTCCCTTGAGGACAAGGGCATTCTTGAAGAGCGGGGGAATGTTGAGACCGTTAGAAAATCTAAAAGAATTATGGAATGGCAGTCAGGAACGGCGGTCCAGACTGCAGATTGATGGTAGCAGTTTAGTGACGAGAGGCACAATTTGGGTTCCTGAATTATAAGGAAATTAATACTGTTTTGGAAAACGACTTTAGACTATTTCTTTTATTTTTATTTTAGTTATATTGTTTTATTTATGATTTAGACTATTTTCCTATTTTAGACTAATTCTATCATAGTCAGGATAGAAGATTAATTCTAGTATAAATAGAACTATATTTTTTTAGGGTTGTTATCTTTTGAATGTTTAATCAATAAAATTGACCCAGTTAGACTTCATCTTGTTTCTTTTGAATTCAACTTTTCTCAGTTAATTGCTTAGAATAGCTTGGGCTAGGGTTAGGTAAATTCCGTTATCTGATTCTAGAGAATCGATCGCTCAATTCTGTGAGTGGTTTGATTCAAATCTATCTAACTTTGGGTACAAGTTAGGGCTTGTTGTTGGATCCTAATCAAGGTCCTCAACACATTCCCACAAATTGAGTAAAACTGAGATTAAGGTACCTTAAATTCCTCATAGAACCATGAAATCTAGGAATCTGTACTCCTTCAAAATCGTTAAAGCTCAAGTCTAAGTAAACCAAGTGTTTAAGATCAAGCAAAGAGGAACTGATCTTACCACGCAACTTTGACCTCTCATAAGCTTCATATTCCGCGTAGGATGAGAGAGCAAATAAATCAATGTTGAATGGATTTCCAAGGTGCAGCTCAAGGACAAGGCCTGTGAAGTTGCTGCAGACAACAGCATCCAATTTGCAACAATCTCTATGATCACCAACCCAAGAGGAAAGCTGGTTTGAAGAATCATTGAGATCTTGTTTGATCCTCAAAAGTGCTTCTCTCTCACTTTGGATGCAACCCACATAAGTGCTTCCATTGGAGAAGCTGACGGTGATGGTGGCTATTGCCAGTAACTCAAGGAAAAGAAGGGAAAGAAAAGAAAGCATGGCTGGTTTCATTGCCTAATTAAACACAACTCTTAAGATGAAATATATAATAGAAAACGATTAATGCACATGAAAATGATTATTAGTAGCATATGCTATTTATAGTGTGGTCAAAGACATATCCAACTATCACTATGGTCTCATATTAACAGTGAAGAATCTTAAGTCAATTACCAACGATTTCAAGAACACGCTATTGATACTAGTGAAGTCAAGAGAAGACTAACGTTATCACCAATAAGTCAAGAGTAGTTGATGCTAACTCCAAAAACATCATATCCTCCATTTTTCATGCCTGCGGAATACGTTGGAAGATAAATGTTTTAATTAGTTTGAGGCTACCAATTCTTAACAAGAAGAAGAATCAAACCAGCTTCCACAGCATTGATGAAGAGTATCAAGATTGTGATAAAGAAGCTATCCAAATTAGTAACAGAGGAAAACAGAGTATTAATGTCCTCTGATTTCTACATACAAGTTGTAGGAAATTTCCTTGATAACTATTTTGCACCAAAATTTCGATAACTTTACATTGCTTAAATAGGTCCCACATAGACCCCATTTTCTATAACTAGCAATGACTAGTATCAATTGATACGTTATAAGTCTGAGGGAAATCAAACTAATATGATTTCATTAATAGATATCAATTGCACCAAAGGTCGGTTGGTGTAAATTTTTCTAATTATTTGTGTCAATCTTGATATTGAGGTGAAATTGTGTGATATATTACAAAGTTGAACATGACAATAGACATCAGACCGTATTTGTTAGATTTGGTCTCCACTCTTGTTAGAGGTGAAAAAACAAAATCTCAAATTATGATTATAGATTTTGGTATTTGTATTTTGAGAATTTCTTCACTATGAGAGTTGGAGATACATATGAATTATATATTTCTGAAAGATTTAGATAAGTTTTAATAGTTTTTAATCTAATTAAGTAATTAATTGTAGAAGGGTTATTATATGTAACTTATTAAAAAAAAAAAAAAAAAAGAAGGAAGTGTACAAGTATACAACCATGTTTTAGAGTTTAGATCATGCTAAACCAGCTTCAACATTCAATCATTCATGTACTCTTGGTCTCTTAATTCAAGAGTTGGAAATGCATAATAATTCAACAATTGTCTCAACCATTACATTAAGCGCACATGAGTTGTAGAGATGCTAATGCTTTTATTATCATTTTTAAAATTTTCGTTTTGAAACTATGAATTTATAGATTGATAATACATATATCATAGCTTAAAACTGAATATTATATATATATATATATATATATATATAAATAATAAAAAAAAACATGGAGTATATTATACATCATGGCATTTGTTGTTCAATCGATATTTAAAAAGGGTTATATTTTCTTCCATATTATTTTAATTCTGATAAATTAAAAGGAAGAAAAAAACATAAAACATAAAACATAAAACATAAAATATAAAACTGATGTTAAAAGGAATTGATTTGTGCATGTCCATGAAAAACATGGAGTATCTTTCCTCTTTATCGATGACAGCTGTCACCGAAGATGAAGAGGGTTTGTTTGTTTGTTTTTTTACTTTTTTTTTTTTTTTTTAACTTAGATTTTTTTAATAAAAAATAGATATATTTTTTTAAAAGGTAAAATTTCATTAAAAGGCAAACCAAACAAAAGATGATTAATTTTTTAATTTCAACAGATGTATTGATTTTAATTTGGATCCATTCTGGGATTTTTTTTTTTTTTTAAATTTTCAAAATTTAAAAAAATTACAATTATCTTATTGTATTATTTTAATATTATTTTATTATTTTGTTAAATCATTTTTTATTTCAATTTCTGCCAATTTATCTTATTAACCTTAAATGTTTAAAATCCAACAGAATAGTTAACGGTAAAGGGTATTTTAGGTATTTTTAACGGTAAGAGGGATTTTGGGAATAGTACTAGAGGGAGGGAAATGGCTATTAATAGAACTAGAGTGGAGAGTTTGATTAGTACGTAAATGATCATATCCCTAAAATTAATTTCTTGTTTTCAAATGAAAATATATAAAATAGAATACAAAAAACAAAAACATAATAGAACAGATCCTTGAATCTTCAATGGAAAAGTTAATAATGTATTTGACAAAATAACATGACTCTTGTTGGTTTTTATATTTGTATGAAATTTCTTCGATCAAGACATTACACCAAAATTTGCAAGACTTTTCATAGCTATAATAGGCCCCACGATAGACCCCATTTTCTGTAACCACTAACAACTTGTATCAATTGATATGTCTTGAGTCAATGAATTCAAACTGATCAATATGATATCATTAATAGATGTGGGAATACATATTTTCAATGGTCTAGTTTATGTGGTGCAATTTTGTCTAATTATTTGTGTCCATCTTGATGTTGAGGTGAAATTGGGTCATTTATCTATTACAAAGCAGAACATATCATGTTTAATATATATATATATATATATTTTTTTTTTTAATTCCAGAAAATTCCCCAAGATTGAGGACTTGTATTCTCCTTGGCTCAATTATCTCATGACATAAAAATTGGACAATGGATCCTGACAATGTATTGTTGGATAGCTCAAGTGTATACATGAGGGGATCGATATGAGAGGCACTGAACTCAAGTCGATATATTCCATTGATTATTATCTTTTTTTCTAATTTTTTTAGATACGTACTTTAGATCATTGGATTGAGGGACATTGATTAACTATTGAATTTCATTAATGGACCTGTACATATATTTTTTATTTTTGTTTTCTGTTTATTTAACTGCATCTAAGTGAATTTTGCAACCACGCAATAATCACTAACAAAAATGAAGTTCTTTTAAGAATTATAACACTTTATCGATTTGATTATTAAAGCATAGCATACAAAAACTAGCAAAGTGCAAAATAAAATTTGTCTCCAACTGTGACCAAACATATATCGCCACCTTTGGCTGTAAGCAAATGACCAATTAAACTCCAGAAGCCACCATAAATCCAAAAGCCATGCTTATATAGAATCAATCCACTTCATGTTCCCTGTTTTCATGCCTAGATGTTGTAATGGTAATAACAGTACAATTCTTCGGTGGAGATCCTGAGAGTTTATTGCCAATGAAAGAGGATGATTATTATACAAAAGACATGCCAAATCATTTATCTTTTATAATGGGCCGAAACTCTTCTTACTCTTAGACTAGTCCATGTAGGCTTAAAAAGATTTAAGAATGGAAGAAAGCTACGTCGTTTTACGTGAAATAAATATTAATCGGGTTAATTGTAACAATATACCTTAATTGATGTGTTTTAATATCACATCTATTTTGAAAATTTCCTTTAATCACAAGAACATACCTTTGAGTAACTGAATAACAATTGATCACACTGAATGATGAAATGATCAAATTGTCCTTCCTTCAATGTTTTATTATATATTATTATTTTATTTTATAAAATAAACTAATTAACAATATAAATTTATAAGATCAACAATAAAATCCAATTTTTTTTTTTTTTATAAAAAAAATCAACACCATCTAGATTTTTTTTTTCTAAATAACACACACAAAATCTATATTTCTTTCTTTCTAAAAAAAAATCCTGATTGAGAACTAGTGATTGAGATGGAGCAATGAGCTTGAATCAATCACGCAGGAAATCAATTGTTTATTTTTTCTATTAAAAAAAAAATGGTGGAGAGATGGAGATCGCCCACCACTAATGAGATGTAGCAGATCTCCATCTCCATTGTATCTTTTTTTTTTTTTTAATAAATTAAATATTTTAAAATAATAAATTAATAACAAAATAAATAAATCGTTTTTCATTTTTTTTTTTTATGTGGTCGAAAAGACCATTTGCCCTTATATCTTGAAATAACAGCAGGTACATAGTTTTAATTTTTTTATTTTTTATTTTAAATAACAGCAGATACATAATTGCATCAAAAGTAAAATAAAAAATAACAGCAGATACACAATTAGCTTTCATAATTAAATCAAGTTGAGCTATTTTGTTTAGAGGATCGTCTCAGCGACACCTATTTTCTTTAGGATTATGACACCTATTTCCCAATCACATGCTCAATGACCTCTGGTTTCTACTTTCTAAATAGAAGCTGCAATTCATGACTTTGCACCAAAATTTCTAAGACTTTTCAATGCTATAATAGTTAGTTATCTGTTACCCCATTTTCTGTAACTAGCGATTGAATTGTATCAATCGATACTTGTTTAAGTCAACAAAATTCCGAACGCAGTTAACAGAGGTCTAGTTGGTGTAAATTTTTCTAATTATTATTGATATTATGATGAAACAGGGTGATATTGAAATTGTTAGACATCATCAAACTAATACAGATATAGAGGAATTTAATTTCTGTATTTTAACATTACATCGTTCACCATGTAATCTAATGATTTACAAGATATTGACACCTCACGTGCTATATATATTTGAGAAAGAATTTGAAAAAAAAATTGAGAAGCCTAACATTACTATTTAATATATTACTATTGCATTATAATATGTTTGTTTAATATATTACTATTGCCTTATATTACTCTTTAACTCAACAACTGCCTTACAATGTTAAATTTTCATGGATATTTTATAACTTGAAAGGCTTACATTTGTTTGACAATTTCTAAATTTGAAATTTGTCGCCTTAGTAGCAAAAAATCTTTAATGTCTTTAATGTCGGGTGGGGACTACTTGACTTGCCTGTTGGGGCTCACTGGTTCCGGTCATTTTATGGTAAAGTGTGTTATTGCTGCAAATTGTTGTTAATTGATCCTTGTAGTACTATCTTCATAATCTTAATTCATTTGCATGGAGTAAATGTTTAATTATTAGCACTTTCAAGTTGAAATAGTTGTGGAATTCTTTAATTTATTTTCTGGGGATTTGGGTTAAGCAATGCTGATGCTGGGATTTATTCCAATGACTTACCTCAGATGGGTATTCTTTGCTTGTTTTGTTTATTCATCTTTGGGGATTCAAACCCTAACCCAATCTTGCGATCCAAGTGATTTGTTGGCGTTGAAGGAATTTGCTGGAAACCTCACAAATGAATCTATCATCACATCATGGTCCAATAATTCTTTTTGCTGTCAGTGGGATGGTGTTGTCTGTGGAAAGGAAGGCAATGAATCAGTTGCCACTAGAGTGGCCATGTTGATTCTGCCCAAGAAGGGACTTGAAGGGATAATTTCTCGCTCTTTGGGCCGTTTGGATAAGCTGAAATTGCTTGACCTTTCTTGCAATCATTTTGAAGGCGCCTTGCCTGCTGAGCTCTCAAATTTGAAGCAGCTGCAAGTTCTTGATTTGAGCCATAACAGGCTAACGGGACAGGTTTCACCGGTGCTTTCTGGTTTGAAAATGATCCAATCACTGAATGTTTCTAGTAATTCATTCAGTGGGGACTTGTTGGAGCTTGGGGGATTTCCAAATCTTCTTGTGTTCAATGTAAGCAATAATTCATTCACTGGCATGCTTAATTCTCAAATCTGGAGTGCCTCAAATGGGACCGAGATTCTTGATTTGTCGATGAATAATTTTTTGGGAAATCTTCAAGGCTTAGACAATTGCAGCTCCTCTCTCAAAGAATTGCATGTGGATGTCAACTCGCTTTCAGGTCACCTTCCGGGTTCTTTGTATTCATTCCCGTCTTTGCAACGACTCTCACTCTCTGAGAACTACTTCTCAGGCCACTTAAGCAAGGAATTGAGTAAGCTCACCAGCCTCAATTACTTGATCATTTTTGGAAATCACTTTTCAGGTGAACTTCCTAATGTATTTGGAAACCTTACAAACCTTGAATTCTTTATTGCATACTCGAATTTTTTTTCTGGTCCATTGCCTTTGAGTTTGGCTCTGTGCTCGAAGCTCCGCGTACTTGATCTTCGAAACAATTCTTTAACTGGTTCTATTGATCTTAATTTCACTGGATTGCCTAGCCTTGGTATTCTTGTTCTTGCAAGTAATCGTTTTTCTGGACCCCTTCCAAATTCCCTAGCTGATTGTCATCAATTGAAAATTTTGAGCCTTGATAAGAATAATTTGTCTGGCCAACTCCCTGAGAATTTTGCCAAGTTACAATCCCTTGTGTTTCTCTCGTTGTCAAACAATAGTTTTGTGGACTTATCTAGGGCGCTATCAGTGCTGCAGCAGTGCAAAAATCTCACCACTCTTATCTTTGCAATGAATTTCATTGGCGAGGAAATTCCAAAAAATGTGAGTGGGTTTGAGAGCTTGATGGTTTTAGGGATTGGATATTGTGGTCTTAAAGGCCACATCCCAGTTTGGTTGTCAAGCTGCAAGAAGTTACATGTTCTTGACTTGTCATGGAATCACTTGGATGGAAGAATCCCTCCTTGGATTGGTTCGATGGAGAATTTGTTTTACTTGGACTTATCGAATAACTCTCTTACCGGAGAAATCCCGACAAACTTGACAGAACTAAAGAGCCTCATTTCTACAAATTGTTGTTCCTCCAACCTTACTTCTGCTGCTGGCATTCCACTATTTGTTAAGCGAACCCAGAGTTCTAATGGTTTGCAATACAAGAAGGCCTCGAGTTTCCCCCCATCGATATTGTTGAGTAACAATATGATAAACGGGACAATCCCGCCTGAAGTTGGACGATGGAAGCAGCTTCATGTCTTAAACGGGACAATCCCGCCTGAAGTTGGACGATGGAAGCAGCTTCATGTCTTAGATTTGAGCAGGAACAATATTAGTAGGACCATGCCCAGTTCCATTTCAGAGATGCAGAACTTGGAATATTTAGACTTATCATCCAATGATCTAATTGGTTCAATCCCTAAATCATTTAAGAAACTTACTTTCCTGTCAAAGTTTAGTGTGGCTTATAATCATTTGCATGGAGAAATTCCAACCGGTGGACAGTTCGATACCTTTCCTGCCTCGAGCTTTGAGGGTAACTTAGGTCTTTGCAGGGACATAGATTTTCCTTGTGGTTCTTCCATTGTTCCGAAGCCTGTAATTCCTCAACAATTAACAGAACTCGAATCTCCATTTGCATTTGATTGGAAAGTTGTTATGATTGGATATGGAACAGGGATAATAATTGGATTGGTTCTTGGTTACATATTCTGCACAAGAAAATACGAATGGTTTGACAAAATATATGAGATGCGACCGAATAGAATCGAGATAAAGAGGGGATGCTGAAATTGAATGTAATTAGCTCCTCAAAACATCAGGTACTTTTCTTTTTCTTCTTGCTCTCTTTATTTCATGTGTTTTCAGTATATTTAAAAGTAGAGTGAATAAAATTAAAGGAGCAGTTGATAAAAATGAAGAAATGGACCAGCTGTGATTTGCATCTAGCTTTTGTTGTGTGATGAAAGTTGTTAATCAATTCCATTATCTTAGTAACATATGTGGTCATGTAAAGAATATATATGCGACATTTCTTATCACTTTATCAGTTCCACATGCACTGGTTTCCTCGTACTTTATGAAAACAAATATTTGCTTCTTGTTAAAGATATCATGTGTTTTCTTTATGTTGTTAAGATATTTGAGTCCCAAAGGGCTCTCTCAATTCTAGCTACATTTTAGTTAAAAAAGCTAAAAAGCCAAAAAGCTATTTAAACTAGTAACTTTTCATGGGGTCATTCCAACCATCCTCCCTACTATAGCTAAATATTAATATTTTAATATTTTTTAAATTTAAAATATAAATAAATTTATTTTGTTTCAACTTGTATTTAAAACATAAAATATGATATTCCAACGGCTATATTCCAAAAGTTATATTTCAATCTTTATAAATAAGGTCATCTCATTTCTCATTTTCACTCCCATAAACTTTATTTATCAACAACTTATATATATTATTAATAGGTATGACTCGTAATCAATTTAAAATTGAATGTTGACATCATTTTTTTAATAAAAAAATTATCCCAGATCAACCAACTCTTTTTCTGACATGCTCACGAAGTTGGGATCCAGTAGGGGGAAAACAAACTGGTGTGGGAGATCACTTGAGGTTTTTTTGTTGGGTCGTGGTGCTTTTCTACCTGCTTGGTGCTAAGGCCTGAGTTTTTTTTTTGTCAATACAGTTGGTGTTCTGCTGTTCCTCTTTTGATTTTGCCATGTTTTTGTGTGCTTTTAGTTGTGGGTATTCGTTTGGTGATCTCTTGTTTCTTGCTCTGGGGTCTTGTTGTTGTTTGTTTGATTGTGCTTGTACTTTGGCTTGCTTTGTAGGGCTTTTGCCTTTGTTCCTCTGTTAATAAACTGAAGCAGTTAAAAAAATAATTAAAAAAATTAGTTAAAAAAATTAGTTTAAAAGTAGTAAAATAATAAGAAAGAGAATTTAGCCAGCATAAAATGGCTCTCCACATTTAGAGAGTACCATGTTAGGGGGTTGTTGGAGTGCAAAATAGAGAGTCATGTTAAGGAGTAGAGTCATGTTAAGGAGTGGTTGGAGTGCTAAAAAAAACATCACACTAGCCATTTTGCCTAATGAGCGTGTTTAGAGTGTTCCTCGGAGCATCTCAAATGGGGCTCTCTAAAGAAACATGCTCCTTAGTCAAAATGGCTAGTGATGAACTTAAATTTAATATAATACAACATTTAAATTATATGAACCTTAAATTCAAACAGAAAATACAATTAAACAAATAGATGAAAAGATTATAGTTTGTTTTTCCTTTTATATTTTTAATATTTTAAAAAATAATTATATAAATACATAATCAACCTAGATGGGTCGGGTCATAGTGGTTCGATTCATACCCGACCCGGTTACAAACCGGGTCAATAATATTTGACCTATACCTGACCTGAGCCCCATTAAAAATGCTCCAAACCCACCGTAAACGGATTGGATCCTCATTGGTTTGAGCCAGGTTGGGGATTTTTGTCATCCTTATCCACTGCTTTATTATTTAATTTAGTTAGGATCAAGTGCTTACCACTATGCTAAAAACCATAGCAGATACTGTAGACACAACTTTATTTCCTTATTACGTGTTGTGTACTTGTGTGTGTTTCTAGCTTACAGAGTAAGGGCTGTCAAGAGACACTGTTGTGTTGAGTGTTGAGGCTTTTGCTTGCAGGGAAAATTTAGACTTTAGAGAGAGATGTTGAAGTGAGACAGTATTAGGAATGTCTCTGGCACTGCTCTTTCTTTTTATTTAGGGGCATTTCAAAATCATCCCTATGGCATTACAAAATACCACTTTGTTTTTGTTGTTCACAAATTGACCAAAATGATAAATATGTGCATAACTATTTAGTCCCTTAATTTCAAAAAACAACCAAAAAGTTTTATTCTATTAAAATTCATTATCAAACCGTAAATTTGACTACATTTGACTTTTGAAATGTATAAAAAAAAAAAATTAAATTAAAATAAAATTAAAATTAAAAAAAAATAAATTCCTTCAAATCAAATAAATATATATATATATATATATATATAAATGGTGAAAGCCATAGTATTCTACCCTTCACCAAAAAACTAAAATATAAAAGAAATAATATATATATATATATATATATGTGTGTGTGTGTGTGTGTAGAGGATAGTGTTAATCTCTACAAGGTAGAAACAAGACAATAAATACTTTCTTTTTATAGTATTTTTCTAGGCGTTAACTTATGCCTTAGAGACTCGTTTGGTGCGGGGATATGATAGTATTATTTTCATGGGATATGATTGAAATGGATTGTATGAGATATGATTGGACTAAAATTAGTAGTGTGATATGTTTGGTGTTGTTTGAGATTGGATTAAAATAGTCATATTTCTTATTTGGTATGGTATACGATTGGATAAAAATATAATTTTATCATATATCTAATGCAGTGTGAAATTGATTAATGTTAAATTAAATTAAATTATTTTTAAATAAATAAATTATTTAATTTTTTTAAAATAAAAATATTTAAAATTAATATTAATGGAATAAAATTTTTTTAATTAATATTTTAAATTTTATAATTAAGAAAATATAAGAAGAAGATTTTTTTTTTATTTTAAATATGGGACTAAATAGCCCCCCTCACTTAGATAAAATGATTGTATAAAATTTAACTGGTTAAAATAATGATTTAAATTAAATTTTGAAAAAATTAAAATATCTAAAACAAATTTTAAACAAAATAATGTTTATTTTTATTTTTTAAAAATGAAAATTATTACTTTTTAAATGTTTAAAATTATTAATTATTATATTTTAATCACATAAAAAATAAAAAATGAAAAATAAAAATAAAAGTATAAAGTGATAGGACTAATATTAGTCTTATATTTGTGGGATAAGTTGCTTGTATGAGATAAAATAATTTTATCTCATGCAAACAACAAACATGGGAGATGAAACTAAAATTAGCCATATCTCATTATATCTCACGCACCAAACATACTCTAGGAGTATAGGTTAACACTACCCACATATGAAATATGTAACTATCTCTTTCTTGATTTGAAATAAAATATAAATAAACATTTTTTTTTTCCTATTTTCATGAACCAACTGAAAGTTATCTTCTTTTTTCTTGATAGAGACCGGTGGATCCCACATCCACCTCTTCCACTGCTTTATTATTTAATTTTATTAAGATCAAGTGTTATCGTCGAGCTAATTAAAAGCTATAGCTGATAGTAGAGGCACAACTTTATTCCTTATTATATGCCAGCAAAGATCCCCACATCTATATGTGTTGTGATTGGTCTTTGACTGTTTAATTTGTCTAAGGAAAAATAAAATTGTTCATTAAAATGATATAATTTCAAACATAAGGAATTGTTTTGTATTTTATGAAATCATAAAGACTATTTTAAAATTTCCCTTCGGTGTATAGATGGATACTAATAGATGTCTACTTAAGGATATTTTTGATATTCCATAAAAGGGTTATGGACCATTTTGAACAATTTGCAAACAACAGAAAATGTTGTATTTCATGAAACTATAGGGACCTTTTTAGAGTTTCCCCCTTTTATGAGACTATGGTTTGGGTCCCCCATAGCCAATTCATGCTTGCTTAGTTTTAGTGCTCTTTAGGCCCAGTCCAACTCCAATTGTTTTGGGCTTTGTTCAATCTCTCATCTCTCTTCTTCAAACTCCTCTGTAGTTTGTAACAAAAGAAATGAAAACCGGAGAACCTAACAGTGTCACGGAGTAGCCATCAACCATCAAATCATCAAGTGTAATGGTCACTTCACCCTAAGAAAAAAGGAAACTTTTTGTCTCAGAACACCATTTCTCTGCAAGACCAATAACCAAATCACTGTGTTTTTCTGATTCTATATGTGGAACTCAAGATTGCTTCAAGTATTCCACCTTTCTTACATGTGGGCTCATGCAAAGATGCCATTTTTACCCATTTCGGCAATCTTTCTGTGGTAATCTCCACCCATAAACATTGACCTTCAAAGGCCACTTTTTGGGCTGAAATTTCGGTGGTATGGAGGAGAAACAACTTGAAGGAAGCTCATCAATAGAGGTCACTGTAGGTTGTAGAAAAGACACGGAGACTCAAGAGTTAAAAAAAACCAAGCCGCCACATCAACCCATTCATACTTCGTTTTAGTGCACGGTTGGCCCAGTCCAGGACCAATTGTTTTGAACTTTTCTGGAGTTGGATCAGAATCCAAGTTGGATCCGACTCATCGGAAGTGGACTGGTAACGGTGCCCACTCTTAGACACATAATGAGTCAACTCAATACATATTTTTACACGTACGAGTTAACTCAGGGCATTATAAGGCTTTCCCTTTCAATTTACACTTTCAAGTAAATGAGAGTAGAACTTCATGTTATGTTAACATCAATTGGATTGTATTAATAAAAATAATAATAATTAGGGTCAAGCTAATAATTATATATAATCCGAAATTGATTTAGTTATACTAAATTTAATTGGAAATTAGGCAACATTTTTTTTTCCTGTTGAAAAGCCCAGCAAGTTAATTATATTAATTTGCCAAGTTTATAATTAGAGTGAAGACTATTTTATGAGTGGTGCTATTGGCTCACCCCTACCAGTTTATTTATGCCCCACTTTTTAAATTTTAAGGATTAAGTAAAAATGTTTATTTTTTTTCCTATAGTCAATTGGATTGTTGGTGGTAAATTGTGAGTGTGATATTGATCATCTGATGATTTTTTTTGAACGATTGAGTTAGGGTTTTAGTGTGGTTTCGTTTTGTCAGATATTGGATTTTCTTAGTTGCGATTCTTGGTGCGATTTCATTGTATTTTTTTTTTTTTTTTTTTTTTTTGTAAATAACATTTAACTAACTTTGGAAGATCCGGAATAAAAATCTTTAAAAGAATTGATACAATTCATAGTATGTCCAGAGGATCTGAAAGAAAATAATACGAGAGAAAAAAAAATATAGAAAACAAAGATCTAAAATTTGAAAAGAAAAACAAAACAAATATGTGAAACAATAAAATCAATAAATATTAAATATGATAAACATAAGATCTAGATTTGAAAGAAAATAAATTAAAAAAAAAAAAACTAGTAAACATTCATCAATTTGAAATAATCTATGTCATTAGGGTTTTGAAATAAGGAAAGTATGGATCTATTAGTTTTACTTTGTAAAAAAAAAAAAAAAAATTAAATAAAATGTACGTCTCTTTAAGTAATTTGATATAAGAAAAAAACGAATACCAAATAATTTAAAAAGTAGGGTATAAATAGTTCAGTAGTGGGTGTGCCAATAACACTACTCTAAAATTAAATGTTTAAATTAATTTTTTTGATTTATTTCCAAAACTATCCTTTTTAATTATTTTTCAATTTTAATACACCTCATCTCTGATCCCGTATTCGTCTCTCTCTCACCTCCATTAAAAGATTTATTTTTTCTTCTTCTTTTTTGAGTTTTTTCTTCTTCTTATTTCATGGTGGAAAAGAAAAAAAGAACAGAATTGTTTTAACACAACGACAACTTGATATCATTATAAAGAAAAAGTAAACTTCAAACTTATTTCTATAGAATAAATTGTTTCCAGAAGCTTGATATCATTCTCAAACAATTCTTGCAGATGCTTCATGTCATTCTCACGCAATTCTTTCAGATGTTTGATATCGTTCACAAACAATTCTCTCATATGCTTGATATCATTCCCAGACTCTTCCATAATATTTTATATGTGTGTAAGAAGAAAATTTTAGGGTTTAAGAGTTCATGATTTTTTTTTTTTTCAAGAAATAGAGTACAAGAACGTAGGGTTTTTTTTTTTTTTTTTGGAAAAGGAATCTGGGGATTATTAGATTTATTTTGTAGAATATTTTGTTTCCTTAAATTGTATGTCCATTTAAGTAATTTTGATAAGGAAAAAAAATAATACTACGTAATTAAAAATTGGGGCATAAATAGACCGGTAGGAGTGTGTCAATTGCACCACTCCTATTTTATTTGATGATTACAACTCAAAATGGCACATGATCGAACACAAAATGATCTAGCAACACTTGCTTACAACATTAATTACAAATTTGTCTCCAAGATGATTCAAGAAATGAGAATACATGTACCTCCATCTTCTATTAACAAGCAGAGGACCTATTACACTCTAGAATCCCACAACAAATCCTAGTGCCATGCTTACGTAGAACCAATCCACCTTGTCATTTTCACTACCATCCTTTTCTTGATCTCCACTTTGATGGTTAAAAATTGAATAAGCAGTACAATTCCTTGCAAGTGGAGCTCCACAAAGTTCATTTCCGGTAGATGCATTGAATCTTTGTAATTGAGTGCTTGAAGGAATCTTCCCAACTAAATCGTTATTGGATAAATTCAAGATACTCAAAAACGTCAAATTTGAATTACTTTACAGAATTTTACCAGAAAGTTGATTCTTAGAGAAGTCAATGTACTCCAAAAATCTCACAACACCATATTTTCGAAGGTGCAAGGCTCGAGGGGCACTTAAATTTTCAGTGGTAAATGGAAGATTACCAATGAAGTCATTGTCATTTAGTTCCAAAACAGACAAATATTGCCAATTCATCCAACAATCAGGTAATTCTTCTGAAAAAGAATTTGTCCCAAGTTTAAGAACTAGTGTTTTCTTGTGATTTGCATTCTTTTCTTCTATTTTGATAAACATAATTCAATAAATGGAGTAGTCATGTTTGATTTTTTTGTCATGGATATGATTCACAACTTTATCATCATCATGTGATATTGTTATTTCAAGTTTACAACATGCTCAATGACCTCTGGACCTCTGGTTTCTACATATAAGTTGTAGGAAATTTCCTTGTTCATGACTTTGCACCAAAATTTCCAGGACTTTTTATTGCTCAATGACCTCTGGTTTGTACGTACAAGCGCTTCCATTGCAGAAGTTGACAGTGATGGTTGCTACAACCAGTAACTCAAGAAAAAGCTTTCATTTCCTTAAACAAATCATAGAAAAAGATTATTAGTAGCATGGTATTTATAGTGTAAGTGATTTTTGGCCTTTCACATTGTAAAACAACAGAATATATTGACTAAAAAACACCTAATTGTTCGATGAAAGGTCCGAGAGAAAACTCAGAGAAGAGAGAACTCCATTAATGGAGCTTTTAGGTTCTGATTTTCATTAATTGTACAATAGAAACGATACAAATGATACAAGAAATGAAGAGCTAAGCATGCGTTCTGTGACGCTCTAACAAATTCCACTTATGCGGCTCAACATTCAGTAATTCTATCTTCGGGTTCAAAAATTAAATAACACTATTTTGGGAGGGCTTGTGCAAATAGCACCATTTTAATAAGTCTCGTTTTAATAGCATCAAAATAGGTGGTGAGACCAAAATACCCCCACTTACTCTTTTCCCTTTTATTTTATTTTTCTCGAAAATTTGAGACTTATTTGCAATTTCGAGACTTATTCATAATTTTCAAGACTTATTCATATGTTTTTCGATACTTATTCATGCATTTCGAGACTTAATTCAAGTTAGTTCGGGGCTTATTCTGTTCGACCTCCATCAATGATGACAGTGACGATCCGACGACGGCGCCGGTTGACTCCGGAGGTAGTTGGATTTGGAAGATCGAACGACGCCGAATTCGTTGGCGCCATCGGTTTCGTCAGATTCGCGACAGATCGTCATAGATCGGACGATGAAGATTCGCGACAGTTTGGGTTTGGCTTCGTTTCTCTCTCTACACAACTCGAAAATGAAAACGAATACTTCGGTTACAATGATTGGCACTCGACGAACATTTTCCCGATGGTTTTACCGGTCAGCGGTGGCACTTCCATTGAAGTTCCATCAATGGAGGTTTTGGAAAAAAAAAAAAAAAAAAAAAAAAAAAAAAAAAGATGAAGGACACACAAGAGAAAAGAAAAGAAGTTGGGGGTATTTTTGTCCAAATTCCATTTTTGGTGCTATTAAAACAAGAGTTATTAAAGTGTGATAGTTGTACAAGTCAAAATTTAAAAAATGCTATATACCCCTATTTCTTCTTCTATCTAATTCTTCAGACCGACTAACCATTTCTAATTAACTCGATCATGAACCATATTATCTAGAACTTGATTGGCTTGTAGTATGATCACAATCAGAGGTCCAAGGCAACTCCCCTGTGTATGCACACAGTGTGTTCTTTGAGTTGTTAAGCAGATCATTACTCTTCACACATAATTAATCCAATTAGTCCACATTATTAATATAAATTTGTATTTCTTTCGTTCCCAAAGTGCCTCACGCGTAGATAGCACTGGGCAGCTATTTTGTTTTTTTTTTTTTTAATAATGGTCAACAAAGGAATTCTGCGCACATGTTTCATGTTTCATGCCTCTGAAATTTTCGGATTAGCATATTTTCAAATATCTGCCATATTGTGTGGTCTTCTACATAAGGTTAAGCATATTACTTGATTGGTAATAGTAATGTCAGTATCTAAACTTTATTATATCAAAAATGTCAGAATTAAAATATAGACCCGTGAATAAATTAAATCAAGAGAATGATTGCACTGCTAGGTGGATGCACTCATAATCAATATTCTAGTAAGCGCTAGGTGCTAGTCGGGCGAAGACCTAGCGCCAAGCGCCTAGACCGATTAGTCAGTGATTAATTGGGGATTAATCGGAAAATACAATTACAAACAAATTCAAAGTTGAAGACACAATCCACAAATATCAAATCCAAAGAAAATTCAAATCCAAAGACACAATCCAATATACAATTGGCCCAAATTTAATAGTGGAAAACTAATTGCAATAGTGGCCCAATTGGCCCAAAGCTGATGCTGCCAAGGAGCCCAATAGAGAGCTTAAAGTCAACCTTGTAAAACTCTTATTTCCCATTTGTCTGAATCCCCAAAATCCTCTCCAAATTCCCTATCTTTTTCTTCTTCGACAAAACCTTAAATCCCTAAAATTAATCCCCAAATTTCATCAATCATCTCTTTTGAGACATGAAAGCAAAAATAGATGAGAACTGACCTACGAACTGGAGACGGCGGCGATGGCTGCGAACTGGCAACGGCGTCGACGGAATACAAAAGATTTCGGTGTTCCCGGCGACGGAATGGTGGCAGACAGCAGGAAGTCTTTGGTCAATGATGGTTTGGATTTGCGATCTGGTTTAGGTTTGCGATCTGCTTGGTCAAAATGAGATGATGAAGATTGAAGGGAACAATTGATGATGGATGAAAAATTGGTGAAAACAAAGTCGTTTTTCTAACAAAATGGGCTGGGCGGCATCAAAGTCGTTGACCTCCATGTAGCCGACTTGCCGATTAGTCACCGACTGGTCTGATTAGTCGCCGAGCGTGGAATGCAGCCGACTTCAGCCTTTTCGCTACAGCATCCCACCGCCTAACTGTATTACTCCAATTAATCGGCCTAGTATGCCGATTACTAGAACACTGCTCATAATTGTGTTAGCTGCCTTACTTTTTCCTTTGGGTGGCATTAGGCAAACAAATGAATTTTTAAGCTAAGGCCCCACTTGATTTTTTGTCTAAAGACTGAACAGTGATGAATATTATTGAAGACTAAATAGTGACTGAAAACTGAAAACTAAAAAACATGTTTTTTTTTTTTTTTCTTTTCACTGCAAACTGAATATAAGTAATTTTTTTTTTTTTTTCTTTTCACTGCAAACTGAATATAAGTAATAAGTTGTTTGTTTTTTTAAGTTATAAATATCTGAAAATAAATATTTTTACATTTATGTCATTCTAACTATTATTTGTTATATATTTACATTTTAATATATTAAGGGCGAATCTAACATGTAAATTAATTCTAAAATAAATTTATTTAGTTATTAATAATATTTCATACATTATTCCATTTTTTGAATTACATTGAAAATGAACATAATATTTGATGATGATACATTCTAAACCTTGGTCGGACAATGTCAATGTCATGCGCTGCGTGACGAGTGATGACTGTGAGGTTTATATATAAAGTGAGATTTCAAACTTCAAACAATGGCGGAGTAAATGTCAAAATATCATATTTGGCTTGATAGCATTGGAAATAGAATAAATTAGTGAGGATAGTTTTGGAAGGAAAAGTGTGCATTAAATTCCATGGGATTTGTGTTAAGTGAAAAGTGAAAATTTTTCACTCTTTAAAACAAGTGGTTTTAAGGGTTCATTAAGTGATTTTAGCACTTAAAAAATCAAACAAAATGATTGATGAAACACATTAAGTGACATTAAGTGTTAAGTGGAAAAATCAAATATTACTTGTACCACTGTGAATGTGAAAATTCTGAAAATCTCAACTTTTTGCTAGTACGACATATAGCAATAAATATCTTTGGAATCATGATGCAATAAATGAAAAAGTAAATCTCATACAACTTTTATGTAGAAAGTTGAGATCCTACCAGTCTTAGTAAATATGATTCTCTGCAATTGCAAAACAGAACATTAAATAACATTTATAATCTCATACTTAACTCAGTTATAGTTTCACCCACATATCAGAAAAAAGTTGCAGGAGATTTCCTACCATGCCCTCATCATATAAGTCCAAAAAATAAAACAGATTAAGGAAATAGGAAGCAGTGCCAAACTTCATGTTATATCAGGTCCGATATCCCAGTGACACCACACCAACACACCAGTGTGACAAACCGAAGAAAAACAGAGTATCAAAAGTGCTTGTTTTGTATGGCAATATTACTAGTTTGAATCTTAAAAAAAATAAAAAAAGGAACAGAGGAAAACAAAGTATCATACAAACTGACAATGTCCCATTTCCCACTCGCATGTTTTTTCTTGGAATTTGTATTATTTTCTCCTGTTGCGATTTTTTCCATTAAACATAATTCAATAATGGAGTAGTCATGTTTGAATTTTTTGCTATGGATATTACATCATGATCAATGACCTCTTATTTCTACATGGATGCTGCACGAAGTTTCCTTGATCATGACTTTGCACCAAAATTTCCAAGACTTTTCATTGCTATAATAGTTAGTTACCCCATTTTCTGTAACTAGCGATGACTTGTATCTATTGATACTTGTTTAAGTCAACAAAATTCCAAGTACAGTTTACAGAGGTCTAGTTGGTGTAAATTTATCTAATTATTTATGTGTCTATATTATTGATATCAATCATACTTATTTAAGTCAAGAAAATTATAACTACAATTTGCAGAGGTCTAGATGGTGTAAATTTTTCTAGTTATTTATGTCTATATTATTGATATGTGGAAATAGGGGTTTTTTTCACTTTTTTGAGTTCCTATTTCAAGTCTATCACCACTTTAATAACTTAAGTTTAAAAAACACTAAAGTAAGTGGTTTCCAAAAATGCCATCATTGTACACATTTTTTAATTATTTTTTTGACTTTAACTTTTGGAAGATACTTTGAAGTTGTTTGAGATCTACCTCTCTCTAACTGTTTTAAAGTAGAAAGCTCTGTAAACTGAAATCCAAGTTCATTTTCTTCTCCAACGAGTTTGACATTTATATAGTTACATAAAATCACTCATCTTATCAGGTTATGAATATCAAAACTCATACAATGAAAGGCAAAATGGAAACAAAGATAGGAAACCAACGAAGAGTGTTAATGCAACTTCAAAAAAATGCAAATACTGAGCAGAGTGTTAATGCAACTTCGAAAAATGCAAATACTGAGCAATTGCAATTTAAAAGCAGAATCAATGAAACTCTAGACCATCAACGAAACTCTAGGCTTTTGTAAATAGTTTTTGAGACTTTTTAATTAGTTTCCAAGCTTTTAATGAACTGCCTGAGACTTTTGTATGAACATTAAATTTTTTTTTATGTCTGAGCATTTGTTAGTTGTATCCGAGCATTTATGAGTAATGTCCGAGCCTTTGTGAGTTATTTTCGAGCCTTTTTAACAATCATTTTTTTTTTTTTGTTAATTTTGTATCTCCAAGACTTTCTATATAGTGCTCGAGCATTTTAATGAACTGACCGAGCCTTTTACTTAACTGCTCAAGCCTTTTAATGAATTCACAGAGCCTTTTATTTAACTGCCCGAGCCTTTTAATGAATTGCCCGAGCATTTTAATGAATTGCCCTAGCCTTTTACTTAACTACTAGGACACAACTTCACAAAAGCTCGGACATTGTTTAGAAAGTCTCGGACAGAGCTCAGAAAGGCTCGGAGATTCAAAATTCACACAACTAGCTTAAGGTTTACAAAAGAGCTCGACCCCCGAATGCGTCAGCGTAGCGCCACTCTGTCGCTGTTTGAGTGATCGCCTAGGTTTCAACTAGACTTTCTCTCTCTACTTCATAACTCTATCACTGTAAACTGAATGAAAGAAAGTTGACATAAAAGTACTATGAGGGCATTTTTATCCGTTCACCATAATAGGTGTTTTTTAAACATAACTTATTAAAACGGTGATAGTCTTGAAAACCCACCTCTAAAAAGTGACATTTAATTTTTGAACCCTTATTGATATTATGGTGAAACTATGTGATATTGAAATTAACATTGTAGGCATGACGTGCCTGGTTAGGTCATCAGTTTCATTGAGTTTGTGTAAGCTAAAAAACACCGTTTCCTATCTCCATTCAAACGCAGACCAAACTAGAAATTGAAATAGTTTAACAAATTTGGCAAGGAAAATTGAAATTTAAACAATTCTAAAAAAAAATTCAATTCATTCATTGAATGCATTAGTTATATTTAATGACTTTTATAATTTTAAATAATTAAAAGATAAAAAATAACATATCAAATATAATTTTGTATTGGAGTACAATGGTAAAATGATGTGCTAAATATAATATTTTACTACATTTCGTGTCAAATTTAGTATTGACATTGATATATGCATTGAAGATAGTCTTAACCTCTGTCTTTTTTTTTTTGGTTTTTCAGACTCTGTTGGTGTTTTGCTTCCTTGTGCCCTATGGGGCCTTTTATAATATTTCGTTGTTAAAAATAAAAAGTTACAAAACTAGTCACAGGGTTTTTTTTTTTTTTTTTTCATAAATCTAGTTACAAAGTTACAAAGCTTGCCCGAAGACATAGTCCATCACATCCACACCATGAGGTTGTGAGTTCCACACCACGAGGTTATATATTCGAGTCTCTCGTCCCCTAAACCCCTCAAATATTGTAATATTTAAAATAAAGAAACAAACAAAAACAAAACAAAAAAGTTCACAGTTCACCGAATATTATTAAGTTAAAAATCAAAAAGTAGATAGTCTCACTCAGTGTTGAAAAAAAAAAAAAGGTACAGTAATTAACAAAAGCAATAATGGACTTGAGTGATTTTTATCCACAAAAAGTTTTTTTCTTTGAACATAACTCAGCATCTTCTTCTGCAAAAATCTTACTGATTTTCATCAGCAAAATTGAAATCATGCTTTGTATGTATGAGAAACAGAGAGAGTTGCTAAATTTTTGATTGAAGATGAGTGATATTTGCTTAACATTTCAAGACAATGGAACTAAGTCTATTTTCTGCTTCTTCATCCAATACTACTCCTCCATTGAAGTACGAGGTTTTCTTGAGTTTCAGAGGTGAAGATACCAGGTACAACTTCACCAGCCATCTTCATAGAGCTCTCTGTGACGAGAAAATCCAAACTTTCATTGATTATGAACTTAGAAGAGGAGATGAGATCTCCCCATCTCTTATCAAAGCAATTGAAGATTCCCAAATTTCTATTATCGTTTTCTCAAAAGGGTATGCTTCTTCCAGATGGTGTCTCGAAGAACTTGTCAAGATCCTTGAATGCAAGGAAAGGTATGGTCAGATTGTGAAGCCAATTTTCTACGAGGTGGATCCATCAGATGTGAGGAACCAAACTGGGAGTTTTGCAGATGCATTTGCTGAGCATGAACAACGTTTTAAGGAGAGTTTGGACAAAGTGCAGAGATGGAAGGATGCTCTCAAACAAGCTGCAAATCTATCTGGGTCTGATTCACGTGTCATTAAGTAAGTTATGTTTTGTTTATTCTTTGTGTTTGTCATTAAGTAAATACTAAAAATATATACTGTCAAAGTAATACAAATTTATTACTTTAATATTTGTTAGGCCTGAGTCTGTGCTTGTTGAGTCTATTGTCCAAGACGTTTTGAAGAGACTAAATGACTTGTCTTCAAGTGATACTAGCAACCTGGTTGGAATTGATTCAAGGATTCAGGAAATTGAATCTTTGTTATGCATCGGGTCAAACGATGTTTGCTCCGTAGGACTTTGGGGTATCGGTGGTATAGGCAAGACTACTCTTGCTGGTGCTGTATTTGACAAAATCTCTTTTCAGTTTGAAGCTTCTTGTTTTATTCATAATGTTAGGCATATAAACTTTTCTGCTTGTATGCCTTTGGACAAAATCGTCCTATGGCAGATTATGAGGAGCTAACACACAGGATATTGGAATATGTTGGAGGCATTCCACTAGCTCTTCAAGTATTGGGTTCCTCGCTACTGGATAAAGAAAAAGAAGTTTGGGAAAGTGCAGTGAATAAACTAAAAAACATTCTTGATAAAGATATCTATAAGGTGTTGAAAGTAAGTTATGATGGATTAGATGATGACCAACAAAATATATTTCTAGATATTGCGTGTTTCTTTAAAAGGACGAGCGTTGATTTTGTAAAGAATTTTCTGAATGCTAGTGGCTTCTATACAGAGATTGGATTAAATGTTCTTATTGATAGGTCTCTGATATCTATCTCAGAAGATATGATAACAATGCATGATGATGTAGCGGAAGTTCTGTTGAGAAAAACCTACAAGAAACAAATTAGAAACAACATACTAAAGTTCCATTGATTCGCTCATGAATACCAGAATATTAGGCTTCAAGTTCGTTGATTCACTATGAATACTGAAATTGGGAGATAATAGAGAAAAATCTAAATTTTTTAAATCAAAAACTGAGTTGCATTTTGGCTTACAACACTATTTAAAGCAAACAACTCCTAATCCTAATCGTAATCCTTGCAGAACAAGAAAACGAGTCTAAATACGAAAAAACCCAAAAATTACCCAAAATGGCAAAATTGAGATTATTGCAAAAACTAATTCTATAGAGAATCCTAAGAAGACCGGAATTGACGGAAGTCAATTCGGACTCAGAAATCTCAATTTATTACAAAAACAAAACTTTCCTAAAACGGCAAAAACGGTAAAAACGGCCTTTTCAGGCCCTAAACGATGGAATTCGGCTAAAAAAGGGTATGCCACACAAGCATAATACTTGTGATTATTGAAGATCTCACCAAAACACATCAACTGACCAAGTTTCACGTCATTCTACCTCCGTCGCCCGGACTAGTAGGATTGAATTGGCCTTTTTTCTTAGTCTTTTTCCTATCCTACCCCTCCATATACTCCAATGCCATATGTTCCATTGCTGCTGCATCACATGATTTGCTAGAGGCCATGGGTAGAGAAATTGTCTGACAAAAATCTATTGATGATCCTGGCAAACGCAGTAGATTGTGGCATCACAAGGATATCCACCATGTATTGACAAGAAATACGGTGAGACTTAAATACTTAATAGAACATTAGTTTAAAGAGTTTCATTTCAAATAATTCTTATGCATTAGCTCACGTTACGACGGAAGTTGTATTAATATATATACTGAACATAGATGTTATCTCTAAATTATTGTTATTTATTAAAAGTCATCATTTAGAAATCTTTTTTTGATACTAACTTAACGCCTTTTGAATACATATTAGGGAACTAAAACAATTGTGGGCATCTCTTTAGATATGTCTAAAACAGCGGATATACTCTTAAATCCTTATGTTTTTGTGAAGATGCAAAAGCTGAGATTCTTGAATTTCTATAGCTCAAGTTATGGGGAGAATAAAGTGTATGCTTTTCAAGGTCTTGAATCTTTTTTCAATGAGCTAAGGTATTTCCAATGGTATGGGTTCCCGCTGAAATCATTGCAATTAAATCCAGAGAACCTCATTGTCCTTGATATGCCATATAGCAATGTTAAACAACTTTGGAATGGTGTCCAGGTATCTATATTTTGGTATTTAATTATATGACTTACTTTTTGCTGTAATTTTTAAATCTCAAAAAGATGCTAATTTGTGTTTTTATTTCTTTAATGTTTACTTACAGCAACTTGTTAATTTGAAAGAAATGAACCTCGGTTGGTCTAGGCACCTAACAAGTTGCCCAGACCTCTCGGCGGCTCCAAATCTTGAGGAATTGAATCTAGTTGGTTGTACAAGTTTGGTTGAAATTACACCATCCGTTCAATCTCTCAAAAAGATTGAATACTTGGATCTAAGAAATTGTGAAAGCCTTACTGGTCTTCCAGATTTGAGTGGCATGAAATCTCTTGAAACCCTTCATCTCTCTGGTTGCTGAAGTCTGAAATCGTTGCTTGAAATGCCATGTAATATAGAATCGTTGATTTTGGATGAAACAGCTATAGAAGAACTCCCCTCGACTATCGAGCATCTAAGCAGATTAGTTATATTGAATCTTAAAAGATGTTCAAGGCTTAGGAATCTCCCAAACAGCATTTGTAAGTTTAAATCTCTTCAACGTCTCGGTCTCTCCGGTTGCTCTAAACTTGATAAGTTGCCTGATGATATAGGAGCTTTAGAATCTTTGAGGGATCTTGAGGTTGAGGGAACTGCTATGAGAGAAGTACCACCGTCTATCATATCTTTGAACAATCTTTATATGTTATCTTTTTGGAGATGTAAGGTTCAGGATACAATGGGTTTGTTATTGCCACCTTTTTTAGGCTTGCACAGTCTCCGGGAACTGGATCTGACTGACTGTGGTATCATCAAACTACCGGAAAGTCTCGGTTGTTTATTCTCGGTAGAAAAATTACATCTAGCCATAAATGATTTCGAAAGCTTACCAGCAAGCATCATAAACCTTTCCAACCTAAGGTACCTGGACCTAAGCTATTGCAAGAGGCTTCAATATCTACCAGAGCTTCCCCTGGTATCTATAAACGCATATAATTGCACATCACTGCAAGTATTATCATGTTTATCCAATCCAGACACAGTTGTCACTAAAGATTATCTAGCAATTCAATTTGACTTCACCAATTGTTTCAAATTGGATCAAGATGTGCTCAGGGATAGTGTAAAAGATGCTCTACTGAAAATACTTATATGTTATCTTTTCGGAGATGTAAGGTTCATGATACAATGGGTTTGTTATTGCCTCGTTTTTTAGGCTGGCAGAATCTCCACTTGATACCATCATATGTTTTCCTGGAAGTGAGGTTCCAGAGTTGTTTAGTTTCCAAAGTATGGAATCAGTTATAACTGTGGAGCTTCCAACAGATTGGTTCAATGATAACTTTGTCGGTTTTGCTCTGTGTGCCATTGTGGAATTTCAAGACCATAAAATAAAAGTTCAGGAGTTGAAAATATTTTGCAAATGTAAACTCAAATCTGGAGACGAGTATGAGGATGTTTGTTCTGGAACTTTGGATGCTTTTGCTGATTTGCGTCATGGAACCCGCTATATTGAGTCAAATGATCTTGTGTACATGGGATTTGATATCAGAATGTATCCCCGTGATGTTGGTGACAATAATGAGGCATCTTTCCAGTTCTATATTGGCCCTCACTATAATGGAAAACGTAGAGAAGATTGCAAGCTCAAAAAGTGTGGGGTGTGTTTAATGTACGCCCAAGATCATGGAGAATTCAACAGAAGTTTCAGCTCTGTTAAGGAGGAAGATGAGACAAGCCCACACCCCAAGAGAATGAAATTAATGGAATTTCACTGAGGGAGAATCCAACTGATCAATTCAAGGTACATAAGTAATAAAATGACCAATCTTTAAATTAACAAGTTTTAGACTATTTTACTGCTTTCTGTGCTCAATTTGTTGCAGTGATGTATGCTATTGATATAGCTTTACCACATCGATTGCATAATATTTTATTAGAATGTGTTAACTTGCCGGAAGAAATTTTCTTTTTGGATTCAGATCATCTCAAATAGTTAAAAATAATACTGGTTGGTAGCTGAGAAACTGAGAAAATGAGTACTGAGAGAGTGCTGTTAAATTTGCACTCTAATAGTTTTTGTAATCCTTTCTCTGAGTCAGAGCTTCCCTGTTTTCTAATTAGAAGAGAGAAAGAATTTCATTGTGAGTTTTGAAATCTTGAATATGAGGTTTGCTGGAATTGAAGTTCCAATATGATTATTTCTCTTATTGAAGATAATATAATTTTGAGGTTAGAAAGTTTAGATGTAATCTATTTCGTTTTATTTAACCCCCATCATCTTTACTATTTGTATTTTCTTGGTAACATGATCTTAGGATTTTTCTATGTAAGATGATCATGTTACATAAAAAAATTATGTTTGGTCATCCTAATCCAATTAAATGTTTTTTTAATTAAGCACACATACTAGACCTGGCACGCCGGGCTTGTCAGGTGCACCAAACCTAAATACATATGTAGATTGCATAACAAAAATAAATGCATATGAAAGGAGACTTAAATCCAAAACTCCTGAAACAATCAAGACTCTGACAAGTAGACATAAGACCTTAAATGATTGTAAAAGGCTCAATAATAATATTTAAGCACGGTGGTGATATATTGGGCCAAAGAGACCTTGTTTTTGTTATCTTCATATAATTCAAGTACCTCATTAAACAACATTCAATATGAGGTACTGTGGTGTTACACTGTACTCATGTTTGATTTCCTCGCCATAGACTCAAAATTTCCACTACATTTCTTTGCTAAAATAGCTCCCACAATGTAACCAGCTGCAATGATTTGTATCAAGTCAATGGCTCCAGGTCGTCTTTCAGGTTCAATCTGGAAGCAGCTTTTAGTTCCGCTAATGATACAGTCACTACTCACTGGCACCTTCAGCAGGTAAGCATGTATCAAATTAAGTCACTCGAGTTTTGAAATTATGATGGGTTTCTGTTTTGATGCATTATTGAGCTTTGAAGTTTCATTTCGGTGATTATTGTTTAATATCAATGTGTCTATGTAGCAACTAACAATCCAAAAAATGAAGCACAAAATCCATAAAAAGAGGGAACTCAATTTACATAAACACAAGTGAATTTTGAAGTGAAGTGGTTATTGAAGGTGTTAACTGGAGTGTGAATATATATATATATATTTTGACAGCAAAAATTATTCATAAACGGTCAAGCTGACAAGATACAAACAAAACACGAGCCCCTAGCCCCCAAACAAGAAAAAACGAACAACAGACCAATGACAAACAACCCACCAGCAGTGAAAACAAAACAACCCAAGAGTCCAAAGAGGCCAAGCCACCCAGAAAAACTCCACACAACCCAACAAACACAAAACACAGAAAAACACCACAAACACACCAACCAAAAGAAAACAACAGTTGACCCACCAGAAAGACCGCAGAAGCACACCGACTCAAAACAAAAAACCCTAACAACAAGCACCAAATTGATCTTATTTAACAGTACTCAACATATGGAATACGTGATGATGTTTCTACATGCAAGTTGTAGGAAATTTCCTTTGCACCAAAACTTCCTAGACATTTCATCATTGACATAACAGTCCGACAAGTACAATAGACCCCATTTTATGTTATGGGGTTTTATATTATTGTTGGGATCCTTGTTTGAAAGCTTAAGTGTTTCTGCATTTATTCTTTAATTTTAGGTTTGGTTCACGTGTCAAGCCCGTCAATCTGGCATATAAGGGATGTGTTAGAAAGCTTTATATTATTGCTTAGGTCCTTACCTTAAAGTTTTTTGGTTTATGGTGTAAGTGGTGCGACAACATCCCTCTTGAGTTTACTTGGTAATTTTGTCGAATACCTTATAGGCAAAACCAAGCCTACCACAAACTCCTTCCAAAACCTTGTTTGAATGAACTTATAAGAACACAAAGATAATACTAGCAACAAGAAAAGACAATCAACCAAAAACAAGTAAATCATAACACAAAGCAACACAAGCAATTTTTCACTAGATAATGAGAATGACATATACAAGAGATTACCTCTAACTCACATGCCATCTCTATTCCTCTAGATCTCAATCTTCCAACCTCACAATCACTCTTTGATCTAGGGTTTTCTCTCACTTTTATTGTCTCTACACATTTGCACACACATAGACACAATGTTGGTCGTTTAGAGTGCGTTTGGGAAAGCTTCTCAAGTAAATCTTTTTACCGTTGATCTTTGAGAAATAAATCTTTCAGAGGTAGAGCTTTTAAATGAAAGTCATTGGTCGTTTGGTTGTCAATTAAAAAAGAGTTTTATTATTATAGAATTACCAAAATACTCTAGCAAATATTAAATTATAGGATTATATTGGAGATTATAGTGTTATTAAAAAAACTCCAAAATATCTACTTGGAAAAACTTTAAATTTGGGCATCTCCGAGTAAACGTAAAACAACTTTTTTAATCGTCTAAAACCTCTACAGTGTGACAACCAAACGATACAAAAAAAATTTGAAAAGAGTTTTTTTAATTAAAAAGGCTCTTTTAGACGGTAGACAAACTCTTCCAAATGGACACTAAAAACTATCCCAACAACTAACTTGTATAGTGGAAGACTTTTAGCTAATTATAACAAAACCCACTAAAACTCAAAATTACAAATGTGTCCCAAGTACAAAATACATATTCTTTGAGGCAAACATCAACATAGGGATCACTAATTCACTAGCAATGAAATGTGTTAATTCATTTGTACGAAGTCATGGGAATTTGAACCGATATGATATCATCAATGACCTCAGACTTTTTGGAATTATTATAAACCAAGTACTTTACAATAGGTTTTAGAATTTTAAATTTATATACAAGAAAGATTAATTAACAATTTTTCAATACTAAACATATGTAGGCAAATTTAATTGCGAATGTTCTTCACTCAAATATTCTGTTTACTTCCTGCAAAGTATAAATTTAATTTTAGAAAGAAATAAATAAAACATTACTATTTTGGAGAAGATGGAGGTCAAAACAATGTATGCAAAGGGTCAAAAGCATATATGGGTCGGTCTCTTGTACCCCTATATGGGTCGGTCTTTAAGTGAGATCAATATCGACCCTTAATGTATGTATAAACATCTGGGCTTTGATTTTTCACTTGGATATAGCCCATCAACTTCGGGATCATGACCTATATTCAGCATCTTAACTATTTAGCTTGTTTATAGCAAATACAGAACAATTAGAATTATTGTATAAAAATCAAACACATAGAGAGCCCTTGTTTTGGCACATCAAGTTTTGAGACTCCGTACTGTTGATGAATCCTGCCTCCGAGCTGGCACATCTGTTTGTATAAAAAATTAACGCAAAAGTTTCTCAGCTTCCTTCATCTATAATCAGCTTTCTTGGATTTCTCTACTATATATGGTTTCTGTTTTTATTGCAGTTATGAAGTTCGTTCATCGTAAAAGTTTGTGCAAGGTTTTACAGAAAACCAAATCGCTTGATTGTGTAAAGTTACTGGGGCTAGATCTTGGGACAGGTTACTTTGGTGTTGCGATTCTTCACAAGAATCGACCGGCTAAAAAGACTTTAAGAGTTGCTGAAATATTAGTTCCAAGGAACAAAATATTCCATTCCGGTTTTGAGACCTGATCAAAGGATTAGTACGATTTTAATTCTGTTTTTAATTTTTTTATTCTTTTATTCTATTACCAAAAATTCAAAGTTCAATTTCAATCAAACTTACAAATGAAAACAAGGCCACTCAACTTTATTATTAGGGAGATTATCAATTTCGAATGCTCAAATGCAATGGACAATAGTTTTGATCTAAGTGGCTAAGCCAAATTAGCAAAAGTGAACTAGTTGGTTGCTGAGACTATCAGGCCCGCTCCCTTGACTAGTGTGGTTGTCAAGTTTCAATGTAAGTATTGGATTTAGCAGTGCTGTTTGCTCGTATGGCGAATGATGCTGATTAAATTTTGTTAATGTTAATGTTTTTTGTTCAGGTGTAGGCATTGGCCCTGGATTTCCAGGTCTGCAATTCTGATTTGGGCTTGGTGCAGGTTGTGGGGTTGGTATGGGTTTTGGCTATGGTGTTGGGAAGGGCATGGCTCATGATGAGAACCGAAAATACTCTAATGTTGGGAAACTGTTTCATGCTCCAAGATATCTTCCTTCTCAGTAAGTAGATTTTCTTCTTCTTCTTCTTAAGAAAATTGGACCGGCTTTCGTTTTGAATATTTATCATTTTTATCATGTATTTATTTAAATAGAATTCTGTGTCTGATTCTAAAATCCTCAACTGATTTATGTTTATATGTTATATGCATGTACTGACTTGTGACTTCTATATGATTTTCCAGTTTATCTGGAAACTGGTACTGTGCATATTGAGATTGGCAACTCTTTTTGAGATTATTGAGTTTTTGTTGTGAAAATCTACATTAACCTATCACGTGATTGAATATTGGTAACTGGTATTAAACGGTGAGCAAGTTCGGTGGTGAGATAATGTTATCTTTGTTTTACAATTTAGATTACTTTCATCAATTGTAAAGAAGTTACCTTACTAGGCAAAAAGTAACAAGTTTATCTTTGTTTTTCTATCTAGTTTCTTTTATTCAACTGTAAATTTGAGACTGATTACATATCTAATACTGTGCATGGCTTGATTTCTAAAATAATTTTTTATTGGCGCCATCGGGGATGGCATTGGTGCCATTGTTGATGAATTTGTCCTCAATATCAAGAAGGTGGTCCGAGCAACTTCAAGAGAGATTGACAAGTGGAGAAGATGAGCTAAGTTTGATGGGTTTCTTGGTTATATAATTTGCATTGAAGAAGAATTTTTAAATAAAGTATTTTAGCTAGATTATGTATAAATTAATGAATTATGGAAACCAACTGTTCTTGGGTATGTCCTTATCATATTAGATTATCGATCTCTGAAGTTACATTTATCTGATGACATTTGTGAAAAAAAAAAACATTATTTGTTTAGGTCACATGTAACCAAAGTTAATATTTGTTATCCAGACACTGCAAAGTTATTTGTCTAGATTCATCACTAACACATGCTTGCACCCCATGCCTAAAATGAAGCTATTTCGGATAGTTTTGTAAATGAGATGATTGAATATGTTATATGTGCTGTGATTGTTTTGTTAATGAAATATCAATGTTGTGTTGATGAGATGAATCTGTGAGAGCGAAGTTAAAAAAAAAAAAAAAAAAAATGCTGAACTTGTAGAGCAGCAATTTCATGTATGTATAGACATTTCAGACAATCATGATTTTATAAGTAGAGCTTCCCTGAAAGTTACAAAACCTCAGAGCTCTACTAAATTGATAAATCCATCACACGTCTTTTGGCAAAAAAAAAAAAAAAATTTGAAAAGATTAATTCATTAAAGAGCAGGGACACACAAACAAGAACCAAACAACAGTCTGGCAACACAAGCCACAAACAAACAGAGGCAAACAGCCCACAAACAGAGCAAGGCACCAGCCAAGCAAACAAGAACCGAGAACAGAGACCATGAGAAGAAGAAGAAAACAGCAAGAAGACAACAGCAGCACTAACAGCCAACCAACACACAGAAACGGAAGCATCACCAAGGAACAAGCCAGCACACCCACCCATGAGAAGGTGTTAAGTTATTATTGAAGTCAATATTAATTTATTTTTTAACCACTGTTTCAAGCACCTAGACACCAAAATGTATTTTGCAAATTACCAGCAAACAAAAATACAGCTTTTCTAAAAATTGTAAAACTCCATTGATTTGATCATTAAAGTTTATAAAAACACAGCTCCCGAGATTACAAAAGAAAAAACAAAATACAAAATACAAAACTAGCATAGTTTTCTTACACAGAAATAAAATTTGTCTCCAAGACGATCCAAGAAATGACAATACCTATATCTCCACCTTCGATTAATAAGTAAAGGACCAATCAAACTCCAGAAGCCCACAACAAATCCAAGGGGCATGCTTACATAGAACCAGATCATTTCATCTTCATTACTGCCTTGATCTCCTTTACCATTTTCATGGTTAGGTGTTGGAACAGTAGCAACAGCACAATTCTCAGGTAGCGGAGGTCCACAAAGTTCGTTTCCTGCGAAAGAGAATGGACCAAGGCTTTGCAGTTGAGTGCTCAAAGGAATTGCCCCGGTCAACTTGTTATTTGACAAATTCAAGTGATTCAAAAACGTCAAACTTGTGATGCTCAGTGGGATTTTACCAAAGAGCAAGTTTGCAGAAAAATCAAGTGTCTCTAAATCTCTCATATCTCCAATAGACTCAGGAATTTTCCCAACAAAAGAATTGTGCGATAAATTCAATGACCTTAGTGCATGAAGATCTGTCACTTCCATAGGAATTTCTCCTGAAAAATTATTTTTGGAAAGGTCTATACTCCTTACCAAATTAAGGATGGATTTATATTTATCTAGTATCCCTTTCACCACAAGTGACACCTCATCGGTGAAACTTCCATAAATAAATTCAGTAAACTGTATACTGTTGCCTTGGGAATAATCTATTGACACCATGGCACTGAAGTTAAGGATACAACTCGGTATAGATCCTGAGAGGTTGTTGTAAGCAAGGTCCAAGATTTGAAGAGAAGTAAGATAGCAAAACTCTCTTGGCAAAAGACCACGAAACTTATTTGATCGAAAGTTGAGAATTACCAATGCAGATAATTTCTCTCCTATCCAAGTTGGAATATTTCCAGAAAACTCATTTTCACCTATGTCTAATGTTACTAACTCTGTACAATTTTTGAGAGACTGGGGTATGACTCCAAGAAACCTATTATTTCGAAGGTGTAAGGATCGAAGGCCACTTAAATTTCCAATGGAAAAAGGAAGATTACCTATGAAGTTATTGTCACTTAGTTCCAAAACAGACAAATATTGCCAATTCATCCAACAATCAGGTAATTCTCCAGAAAAAGAATTTGACCCAAGTTTGAGAACTTGTGTTAGCCTTAGCTCAATTATCTTGTAACACAGAAATTGGGCAATAGATCCTGACAAGTTATTATTGGATAGATCAAGTGAATACACATCAGGATATGTTATGAGAGACAGTGGACCTGATAAATTATTCGAACTCAAGTCAAGAAACCAAAGTTGAGAAGCACTAGTTAAATTCGGAATCCCTCCTTGAATTTGGTTGTGAGAGAGATTTAAGAAAAGGAATTGGGAAAGAGATCTCCAAAACCAACTAGGGATGCTATCTACGATTCCTGAACTTGATATATCCAAAACAATTAAATTTTGTTGTGAATGAAGCCATGATGGAAATTGAGGCCCTATATGACAAGATCCCAAGGACAACGTTTCAAGTTGAAAAAGAGGAACCCAATCATGATTGACTTTCAATTTTAATGAGTTCCCAGATGCATCAAAATGTGTCAGCCTTGTGAGATTGGCAAAATGAATTTCTGAAAGTGTTCCATTCAATTTGTTATAAGAAAGATCTAGCTTTTGCAAAGACGAAAGTTCTCCTAAAGAAGATGGAACATAACCAGAAATAAAATTGTCACCTATATCAAGAACTTCTAAATTTTTAGCTAGTCCAAGTTGATCATCGGGCAATTGACCAAAAAGCTGACAGCGATGCATGTCCAGATTTTTCAATCCATCTAAAACACATCCCGAGAAAATATGAAATATTTCATATATATCTTGATTTAAAGTGGTATTTGAAAATGAAAATGACTTCAAGTTGCAAAGTCTTCCCAATGATCTTGGAATTGTACCTTGCAAGTTTGAATTGTCACGAAGATCAAGTGTCTCAAGACTCCTAAGTCTAGACAACCCGTTTGGAATTGAAGAATTAAAATGGTTAAATGATAAATCAAGATGTTGAAGAGAATTCAAATTCTTAAGTCCATCAGGGATTGGGCCTTTGAGGTTATTTACACTTAGATCAAGAAATTCTAAATTATGAAGATTGAAAACCCAGGAAGATAGGGATGTGTTATCAAATTGGTTTTCGGAAAGATCAAGAGTGGTAAGGGATGAGGTAAAATTTGAAAAGGGCAATGGAGGAATGTGATGGAGTTGACACCTTTTCAATCGTAAAACTGTCACAGAGGAGAGTTTGCTTATCTCCAGCAGCCAATCAGAAGCCACAGTAAGATCCACAAAACCTAAGTCAAGGTGTTTTAATGAAGAAAGACCAGATAGCCAACTCAAACTCTCAGCATAAAACATAGGATAGTAATGATTAGAAAGGTCAAGATATTGCAAAGTAGAGAGATTTCCAAGTTGGTGAGGAATCTTTCCAACAAATTGAGTTGAACTGAGATTAAGGTACCTTAAATTGCTCATAGAACCAAGAAATCTGGGAATCTGTACTCCTACAAAATCATTTCGGCTCAAGTCCAAGTAAACCAAGTGTTTAAGATCAAGCAAAGAGGAACTGATCTTACCACGCAACTTTGACCTCTCATAAGCTTCATAATCAGCAATAGATAATGAGTAATCAAAAAAATCAATGCTGACAGGATTTCGAAGGTGCAGCTCAAGGACATGACCTGTGAAGTTGCTGCAGACAACAGCGTCCCATGTGCAACAATCTCCATGATCACCAACCCAAGAGGAAAGCCGGTTAGAAGCATCAATGAGATCTTGCTTGAACCTTAAAAGTGCTTCTCTCTCACTTTGGATGCAACCCACATAAGTGCTTCCATTGGAGAAGCTGACAGTGATGGTGGCTACTGCCAGTAACCCAAGGAAAAGAAGGGAAAGAAAAGAAATCATGGTTGGTTTCATTGCCTAAACACAACTCTCAAGAAGAAATATATAATAGAAAAAGATTAATGCACATGAAAATGATTATCTGTAGCATATCCTATTTATAGTGTGGTCATGAAAGACATCCAACTATCACTGTGGTCTCATACTAACAATGAAGAATCTTAAGCCAATTACAATCGACTTCAAGAATAAGTTACGGTAATCCTTAACTCCTTATGCACGTAAGATCGAAAACAAACAGAGGAAAACTGAGTATCAATGTCCTCTGGTTGCAGGAAATTTCCTAGATAATTATTTTGCACCCAAATTTCGTTGACTTTACATTGCTCAAATAGGTCCCACAATAGACCCCATTTTCTGTAACTAGCAATGACTAGTATATACGCTTTTAAGTCTGAGGGAATTCGAATTAATATGATATCATTAATAGATGTCAATTGCAACGGTCCAGTTGGTGTAAATTTATCTAATTATTTGTGTTAATCTTGATATTGAGGTGAAATTGTGTGATATATTACAAAGCTGAACATGACATCAGACATCAAACCATTTTTGTTAGATTTGGTCTCCACTCTTAGAGATGAAAAAACTAAATCTCAAATTATATATCAGGGTTCTATGACCAAAAAGAAGTAGAACTGCGTGTCTCAGCTGAAAAAAGAAGAGAGTTTCAAATTAAAGAAGAAAACAGAGTATCATACAAAATGAATCAAAAGCATAAAAACTGATCATGTCCCATTTCTCAATCGCATGTCTAATCTTGTAGTTTGCATATATTATTTTCATCTGTTGTCGTTTGTTCCATTAAACACTGACGACTTTGCTCAATGACCTCTGGTTTCAACATTCAAGTTGCAGGAAATTTACTTGATCATGACTTTGCACCAAAATTTCAAGACTTTTCATTGCTCAAATAAGACCCACAATAGACACTGACGACTTTGCGTTAAACACTGACGACTTTGCTCAATGACCTCTGGTTTCAACATACCAATTGCAGGAAATTTAATCGATCATGACGTTGCACCAAAATTTCCAAGACTTTTCATTGCTCAAATAAGTCCCATAGTAGACCCCATTTTCGATAACCAACAATGACTTGTATCAATTGATCTGTTTTAATTAAGTCAAAGGAAAATGACTTATCGATGTCAATTACAGTTTACAAAGCTGATCATCAGACACGGACCATGTTTCTTAGATTTGATCTCCACTTTCAGATTTGAAAAAAAAAGGTTTCAAATTAAAAGAGTTGATTTTTTAAGTTTTAGATAAGAATTGAATAAAAAAAAAGGTCTGAGCTTAAAAGTCTCAAATTAAAAAAAGTTGAAGGACATCCAGCTATCACTGTGGTCTCATACTAACAGTGAAGAATCTTAAGCCAATTACAAACGACTTTGAGAACACGTTTTGGTAATCTTGAATCCTTTTTGCACATAAGATCGAAAACAAATGTATGAAGGACTTGATTCAAATCACCAAATCTCTTTCATTTGGATCATGACAGGTTACCTTCCTGCAGCCACACAGAGTTGTTGATACTTCTAAAGTAAAGAGAAGATCGACTAACGCTATCATAAATAAATCAAGATAAATGGAGGATGTGATGCTCTTTGAGCTAGCTAAAATTAGAGGATGTGATATATATATATATATATATATATATAAATTGGCATTTGTATATATATTATTATTTCCTCCAATTTATAAAATATTATATCCTCCAAATGGAGGATGTGATATAATATATAAATTGTGAGACTTGGCATTTGTTTAAAAATTGGAGGATATAATATTATATATACAAATGCCAATTTATATAAATATATAAATATATATATATCACAACCTCCAATTTTAGCTAGTTCCAAGAACATCACATCCTCCATTTTCTTGTCCGTGTAATACGTTGGAAGGTAAATGTTTTAATTAGTTTGAGGCCTCCATTTCTCTACAAGAAGAAGAATCATACCTTTCACAATATTAATCAAGAGCCTCAAAATTGTGATACCTCTCACCAACTCCTAAAAATGACTTGACATATTTTTCATTAACATTATTTGTTGCTTAAAAAAGTAACCTGCTAATCAAGTAAATTGTAATCAATAAATAACAGAAAGGTGTTGGGAATTTTAACTGATGAACGAGGAAATGACATATCTAATATTCACACATAACATAGCAAATAACGTATACTAGCAGAAAAATAAGATGAGAGAAAATATAAACCAATCATACATAAAATACAAGATATCCGTGAAAACCCTAAATCAAAGAAAAATCTCGGGTCGTTAGAACGACAGAAAGTTCCACTATATGATAAATTGTTACAACCATATAATTTAAGAATCTCTCTCTCACAACCCAAACCACAAACAACGGAGCCTTACCAAGCCTCTAAACTCACAACCGAGCTTTACATCATGGCTCTCATCTCACAACGGTCATAATGTCCTCTTCCGAGTACACCCCTTCCCGAATATCTCCCTACATCTCCCATGAATATCACCCATGGATCTCCTTCTTAATCCCCAGATATTCCCCGAATATTCCATGGGGTCTCCCCCGGAACCACCCACTCTCTGATGTTACATGTGTTCTTTTTCTCCACACAAATAACCTAGTTACAAGGTTCTATTTATACTAGTTATAGAGAGCTTAGACCAACAAGAAAATCCATCTCCTACATGTACAAGACTTTCTTGTTTCATATAAATACTATTTCCTTTTATGTACAAGTCTTCTTGTAAAGATAAATCTTTTTCCTTCAAGCACAAGAACTTCCAAAAAAATTACTTTCCTTTTCCGCTAAAGATTTTCCATTTCACGAGTGCTTATGATTAACCAGATATTTCCCATGTAGTGGGAGTTGTGAGCAGATACATGTCTAATCCAGGTAAGCAACATTGAGAAGTAGTGAAGTGAATCCTAAGGTACCTGCGAGGTATGACGGAGAAGTGTTTAACCTTCAAAAGAGATGAAATCAAGTTGGAAGGTTATATGGATTCCGATTTTACTAAGAGATGGATCGCATGAGGAGCACCACCGGATATGTGTTCACAATAGGGAGTACCGCTATTAGTTGGGTTTCTCAGTTGCAGAAGATAGTGACGATATCTACAACTGAAGCAGAGTATGTGATTGTAACAGAAGCTAGCAAGGAGCTTTTATGGTTACAGGGGTTGTTAGTAGAGTTGGGATTCTAGCAAGTGATGAATGTGCTGCACAGTGATAGTCAGAGTGTGATACACTTGGCCAAGAATTCGACGTTCCATTCTAGAAGCAAGCACATAGGACTGGGTATCATTTCATTCGGTCGCTAATCGACGATGGAGTGTTAAAGCTTGTAAAGATCACAGGGAGTAAGAATCTGGTTGACAACCAAGCCAGTCACTACTGAGAAACTAGAGCTGTGCGCAACTTCAATGGGTCTTCAAGGTTGAAGACAGAGGAGGATGAGCGCACCGTACCTATCCACTAGTCATCGAAGAAAGAGGAAGAAGTCTACTCTAGTTTCAGTCTTCAAGTGGAAGATTGTTGGGTTGTGAAGCCTGAATCCTATTATGTTTAGGATTGGTTCTCGTTCTATTTAGGAGAGCTTTTATTGTTTTATTTAGGCAGGGATTCTTACTGGTTTTAGACAAGACCTTATGATAAATACGCATGTAATTCTTGTGTGTAATGTGTCCTGCATAGAGAGAAGAATATTGATGAGAGCCATAAGGAGAGAGATAGTGATTCACTATTGTAAACACTGATTTCATAGTGGAAGTTGAGTACAGGTGCGCTCCGCGGACGTAAGCTTATGCTGAACCACGTAAAATCTCATGTTTCTTGTTTTTCTTTTGCTTGTGTGATTTGATTGTGCGTACTCCCTAAGCCAATACATCCCTAACATATTCTACAATTAATTACTTAATTAAATTAAAAACTATTAAAACTTGAGATAAAAAATCAAACTCCACCTTACTCTTCAAACTTATCTAAAGCTGTTAGACATTCATATGTACCTCCAAGGCTCCAACTCTCTTAATTTGAGACTTTTCTCAACTCTGAAACTGGAGATCAAATCTAAGAAACATGATCAGCTTTGTAATGTTAGACAAATTTACAGCAACTAGGCCTCTGTAGACTGTAATTGACATCAATAAGTCATTTTCACACATCTATTAATGATATCATATTTGTTCCAATTACCTTTACTTAATTAAAACGTATCAATTGATACAAGTCATTACTGGTTATCAAAAATGGTCGATTGGGGGGCCTATTTGAGCAATGAAAAGTCTTGGAAATTTTGGTGCAAAGTCATAATCAAGTAAATGTTTCTTGCAATTTGTATGTAGAAACCAGAGGTCATTGAGCAAAGTCCACAGTGTTTATATAGGAAAAAATGACAATAGAAAAAAGATAATGCAAATTACAAGAAAAGACATGCTATTGGGAAATGGGACATGATCAGTTTTGATGTTTTTAGATATCTATTTTTTTTTCTTTTTTAAAACTAGGTTACAAAAAGGGTGAAAATCCATTCTTTTTAACATCAGTTTTATACTTTTTTTTCCTTTTTCGAGTGGGTTTTTTTTTCTTTTTTCAAGTGGTCCCACTTTTAAAATTATTGGTTTAATTATATAAAATTAAATGGTTTTATTAAATTTTTTATTTATTTTTAAAACTTCTTACTTATTTTTCAAACTTAAAACACTCTAGTTAATAAGTATGTCCTCACAGTCTGACCTCCATTGCACACTTTAAGGAGTTCTTTTTATCTTTTTGATTTCACCGTGAAAGAGAAAAAGGAAGTGAAAGAGGAAAAGAAAAAGAAACAAGTTCGTTCTTAATTAAGTGAAGATAGAAAATAGAAAAACAAAATATCTTTTTTTTCTGAAAAGGCAGAGAGGTGCCAATAATACCACTTAATATCAAACCTATGTTAGCATGAGTAACCAATTATATTTATTCTGATACAAAAATACATGATTTGGCTAATTGATGCACAGTATTGCAGCTCGATGCTTCGAAGTTTCCCTCGATATTCTTCTTCATCGCTCTATCTGTGCACTTACAAGAAAAGAAAAAGAAAGAAAGAGTCGCAGCTAGCAAAAGAGAGAAACCAAGCATGGATGACTACCAATACAACACAAGCTTAATTATTAATTACTATTTATTATCATAATTCAATATTAAGCATATCATCCTAGCAATCTAAAACTCTAGACTGATCTAACACACATATGTTGTTCTTATTCTCTTAATTAATTACATATTTATTTTTTTAACATAGAGTGCTCATTATTCACTAATGACATCAATACAAAGTTGTCACTACACAGCTTAATTAACAAAGCCAAGGCAATTAATTAACACTGAGGGTAGGGCACACCACAGGTAGTGACAACCTTTCTAGAATTGGGTGAGTTAACAAATTGCCTGAGATTAGGGTCTTTAAGGTACCCACAAAGGCATGGCCTCTGCTCTCTCACCTTGCTGCAGCATGTGCTTGAAGGCGGCATTGAGGAAGTTATCGCAGCCGTGCACGGGCTCAATTCCGTAGGGTTGCATGTCACTGCCTCTGCCACACGAACTTCGCTTGATAGAACCACCGCCATCACCGCCACCGTGCTCAACACCATCACCGCCACCGTGCTCAACACTGCCACAAATGACACCCTTTTCATTTTCAATCTATTTTTTGTTTTGCTATCTATGCAATATTGGAATGGTATATGAATTGCTTTTGGCCATGGCCTGTCAATCAATTTAATGATGAAGTTTGGTTCTTATTCTTTATAAAACGCGTACCAGCTTTTATTATAAATAAAGAGAAGTTTTTTATCGTATATATATTAAATATTTATAAATTAATGTTTTTCACGATTGGTGAGTGCGACCCTCAAACCCATATCAAAACCATGGATAAAATCTAAACCCGTTTATTTTTATAGGTTCACAAAAAGGTGTAGGTGAGAAAAATTTTCATAAACGCAATTTAGATTTTATAAAACCTGTTTAAACCCGATATGTTGCCATCCCTAGATATGTCAATCAATTTATAGATGAAGTTTGGTGCTTATTCTTAAGGGAAGACAAAATAAATCAGTCTATTTCGTAGCATTAGCGTCAATTAGCCGTGGTTTACGCGTCAACAGGTCAAATAGTTAATTCAATGAAAATAGTTGGTCCAAAGGGAATACGTGCCACACACACAGTGAATCCTCACAATTCAGTTGATTGATGATTGGTTATTAAAAAGCAAAACAAACGACTCAATACTTTGAAATTATTCAAGATGTGAGACAGACCGATGATGTGACCCAAACCTGCTGTAGCTTAAAGAACATCAAATCAAGGAACAGAAACAAAAGTCTAATGAGGAGAATTCTATGTATAATATAATACTTGATAAAATAATAATTTTTATTAGAGGTAGGTATAAAACCGGAAACGAGCTAATCCAATCCGTTGTTTTATTTTTTTTATTTTTTTTTGTTTTATTATGATGGCCGGTGCACTTTGGTTCATTTTTATTAAAAATGATCGGATTTAATTTTGATACAATAAATTACTATATAAGTTTGTAATCTCACTTATATCATAAATTAATAATTTATTAAAACTATAAATATAATTTACTATTATATTTAATTAATGAATTTAATTACAATGAATTTTATTTAATTAAATTGATTAGTATACTTGATTTAGTTTTTTAATTAATTTAATATATTTTTAGTTTATTAATAAATATTTAATTAATTAGATTAGTTGAATATTGAGTTCGTTGTATTTATTATTGAATAGTGAAAACAATTACAATAAATTTTAATTCATTAAATAAATAAGTATAATAGAATTTTTTTTTTTATTATTATTGATTTAATATATTTTTAGTTGACATTCAAAGCTGGCATCAATTTCATCAGGTTAATTTTACCCCTTACATAATTTGTGGGCATTGTCCATTAAACAATACAAATATAACATTTAATACCAATATGCTTATAAGTACCAATTAATAACGATAAATTTTTTCTTTCAAAAAAAAAAAAAAATGATAAATTTTTTTTTTTTTTAATTTTTTGAGGAAAGAACATTTCATAGGAAAGAAAACAACTACAAAGAGGAAGGGCTATCACCCAACACAAGACTCTCCAAACAAACAGGATACTTCCAGCCACACCGACTCGCCAACATAAGATAGAGCCAACTTAGCTAACCCATGAGCGACAACATTCGCAACACAGGGGACAAAACTCACAGAGAGAACTAAACCCTCACCTATAAATTTTAAAATGTCGGATATTACAACCCAACATCAGCACAAGAAGGCACTTGAGAACAAATTGAATTAACAACATTTAAGGCATCGGACTCCAAAATAGCAGGATGAAGACCAGTCTGAACAGCAAGCAAAGTGCCCTTGTAGATTGCCAAAGCTTTGGCTACTTGAGGTTGATAATTGGCCCCCATACCATAGCAAGCTAAGGCCATCACCAACCCATTGCAGTCCCTAAAGCACCACCCCCAGCCTTGTTACACACACCTTCGGATCCAAAGCGGCATCAATGTTAATTTTAAAAATCTCCTTACCAGGCGCCTGCCGTGAGGGACGATTCACCCAGTAAGAACATCAGGAGCCACCTTCTCAGAGGAAAGGTGAAATTCCTTTAAGAAAGAGTCAAACCAACCACAAATCTCCGCAGCATCCATCACCACCTTACTATGCACCTTTTGATTCCGTCTAAACCAGATTCTCCACCAAACCACACACATCAACTCAAAATCTTCCAGGCTCAACTGGTAGATAGACGAGCTTGAGTTTGAGTAAATGACTCCCAGATCAGCGTTTCGAATCCTACCAATAGCAAAAGCTTTCAATAACGATAATTTTTTTTAGATAACTAACAATGATACTTGAAGCAAGTGGTCTCCCTAAAAATAATCTTGAATTTATATACTTAAAAAATAGACTTAACGGTACAGATACTTCCTGAACTATACACGTGTTGCTTATTTGCCCCATGAATTCTTAAAAGGGAAAATATCATTTTCATCCCTATGGTTTACTATATTATTCATTTTGGTCCCTGTCGTTCCAGTATTGACTATGCAGATCCAAACGTTTTCAATTAATCTCTATTTTAGTCTCTACCGTCCAATTCCGTTAAGGTTTCATAGAATTCCGTCCGGTCAACGAGGGTAAGACGGTAATTCAACCTTAAAGTTTTTAGAAGCTTGTTTGATGAAAGGGTATAATGGTAGTTTTGAAATTAATTAAATAAAAACTAAAAAAAATAAAACTAATTAAATTTATAATTAATTAAATTTAAAAATAAAACTAATTAAATTTATAATTAATAATTAATAATTAATAAATGTAATAAAATTAAATAAAAACAATAAAAGTAAATTAATATTTTAAGATATGTGGGGATCTATATCCATCCTCATTTCATCAATGGATGGTGTAGATTAAGAATTGAATAATAAAAAAGAAAAAATAATTAAATTTAAAATTAAAATATATAAATTCATTCATTTAAACAAAAAAGAAAATTAAATATTTAAAAAAAATTAATATTACAAATAATTAAAAAAACAAAACAAAACAATTACATTTAAAATTAAAATATATAAAAACCTAAATCTCTCTCTCTCTCTCTCTCTCTCACTCGATCATCAAAAAAAATTAATAACAGAAATCAGAAATTGATGGGTAATTAAATATTAACAAAATTAAAAATATCTCAAAAAATAAAACAATATAAAAAAGTAATTTTTTTAAAAGAACTCTATGTAATCGATTTGTACCATTGAAAAAAGAAATCAAAAAAATCAAACACCAACCCAAAATCAAACCATCATCATTACCATCAACTCCACACTCAAACATCACTATCATCAACACCACCGCCCAACTGCCTTTCTCTTCCTCTTTCTCTCTCCCAAATCAAAAACCTAAAACAGTAAAACCCCAAAAATCAAAAACCCCAAATCAGCCGATCTCTCTCTCTCTCCCTGGTTCTCTTCTATTTTTCTCTCCCCGTTGCTCTCTCCTCTTCTTTCTTTTTTGCAGTCGACGGAGTGCGGTTGCTGTTGACGGAGTTCGATTTGCTGCGAACTTGTTAAATGAATGTCTACGAACTTGTTTAATTTTCTAGACATACACTTGAAAATTGGATTTGTTTGAAAAGGTATGTTGGTGATGGTGGTTTTGGGTTGATGATGGTGGTTAGAAACTTAAAGGGTGGCTAGGGTTTTTGGTGGAGCTGTTGATGAGTGATGACTGGACCAACATTTTTTTTTAAAATTCATTTTTTATTTTTAATTTCAATCTTTATAATTTTTTTTAAAAATATTAATGTAAATTTGAATCATTCCAGGTGGAGCGGTTTGATCCGGGTTAGCTATTCTTCACTTTTGCACTTGGTTGGAAGATCGGAAGAAGAAGATTAAAGGGGAAAAAGATGAAGAAGATTGATATCCAGTTTTTTTTTTTTTTTTTTGAATGATATGCGGTTTCAAAAAAAAAATGGAGGATTGCGATTTTCTTGATTGAAAATTTGTTTGTGTTTGGCTTCTGGAAAATAGTTTTTATGATTTTTTTATTTATTGAAAATTTGAAGGTTTGATTTGTATTGGATGATTTTTTGATTTTATTCAATCACACAGATGGAGATGGTTTGATGTTAAACGAAGTTTTTTTTTTTTTTCTTTTGTTAATTGCATTTGGTGGAGATCCATTCTGGGTCTCCACCAAATCCAAATTTTAATTTTAAATTTTTGTTATTTTTTAATTGTTTAAATATTTATAAGAAGGGTAAAATAGTCAATTCGCCCTCCATTATTTTGCTGGTAGCACTTTATTTTTTAAGGTTTTTTTTTAAATCATTTAAATATTTATTAAAAGGATAATGTTGTCTTTGTAGCCAATTCAGCCATTATTAGGGGTATAACGGTCATTTGACCATCTGACCATGTCAGACTGTCTGAATTTAACAGAAAAAGTTATAGAAGGACTAATACTGGAATGACATGGATAATATGGTAAACTCTAGGGACTAAAATGATATTTTCTTTTCTTAAAATGGTCAGTAAACTCCATAAACTATCTGAAAATGGCAATATATGATGGAATAGTAACGATATCCATTTTTCTGCCATGGCAAATTGCAATAAGTTCCCCTGATTATATAGATAACTGCATCAAACCAAAAACAATATAATAATATGACTTAAATATCCCTCTGACCAAATTTTTAAAATAAAATTAGGAAATTTAATTATTATTATTATTATCACTTTCCAATAATAATAATAATAATAATAATAACAATAAATAAGAATAAAAATAAGATAAAAATAAAACTAATATGGTGAATTTCTATAAATATAATTAAATTACTAATTAAATTTAAAAATAAAACTAATTAAATTTATAATTAATTAAATTTAATTATAAATGACAGATAATAATAATAATAATTAAATGGTCGAAAAATAATTAAAACTGGTTCATTGGTTCATCGGTTCATCGATCGTCAACAAAAAAAAATTCCTAGAAAAATGATCAGTTCATCGATCATCGGTTCATCATCTTCACCCAACTCCCTACCACCCCACCAGAACCCAAACCTCATCACCTAACATCATCAACGCCAAATACAACAGTTCCAATCTGGAAAAAAAAAATGAACTGGATCTCACCATCACCCCAAACTCAGAAATTAAACCAAAAATCTCCCATCAATTTAAAAAAAAAAAAAAATGCTAATTGTGGGTTGGGCCAACTTGGTTTGGGCCTGTTCTTCTTTTGTGTTTGAATTTGGGAAGAGGTTTGGGCTTGGACATAGACTTGAGTCAATTTTTTGTGTTGGGGGTATTGCAAACAGCTTCCAAGTTCTTCAATCAAATCCGAATTCTAATTTCTAAATTGCGATAATTCTCTAATCAGAGGGCCCGTACATGTTGAAGTGAAGAGTTTTGTTAGATTTTTACCAATTAAGTGGCTCGCCAGCGGTTAGGGTTCTGGATTTTGATGATTTGGACTAAAGAGGTAAAAAAAAGAAAGCTTGGAGGGAGAGCAATATGAATTGCTTTCCTTGTTGCGATAAAAATACACTAGAAAAAGCTGGCAGCAGAAAATCATTATGGAAGAGCCTCAAAGACTACCATGACAAGCACCGTGACAAGAAAATTTTAGCTTCATTTGCAAACCTTTCTTTTAAACCTGGTAATTGATTCTCTTACTATATATGAAATCGAATCTTGTTCTTACAACAATTTGAAATCTAAAATCTTGTTCTTTTTTTATTTTTTTTATTTTTATGATGGTTGCATTCGATTTGTGTCTTCTGTAACATTTGTTTCAATGTTTATATCATACAAGATCTGTGATTTAGTATTACAATTTTTGAATGTGAAACACAGGCCGCCGCCCATAAGGTGTTGTCCGATTTGGCCCAATGGGTTAATCTGTCAGAAACAGAGGACCAGCAAGTAGCTAGGTATGTTGGAGGACTACGATCGGAAATTCAAGACCTGCTCAATTTACAACTGTTATGGAGTCTTTCGGAAGCCGTCAATTTCGCCTACAAGATAGAAATGCAACTCAAACGACCATATCGATAGACCAATGCCGCTGGAAAGCAATCAAGCATGCAGAAGCCACAACAGAAACGGGACAAGAGTACAGACCTAGGAGAAGGGAGCAGTAAAGACCAAGGGATGGAAGGAGCACCACACTTTCACAATAACAGAACTTCAAACAACCCATATGCAAAACCTTTCTCAAATAAATGTTTCAGGTGCCAACAACCTGTGAAGAAGCTGAATTTATTGAAGGTGATAAAGGTGAACGAGTCTCATGTGTAGTGCGATGACTTTTGTTCACTCCAAAGAAAGAAAAAAGTTCACAGCGTCACAACATCTTCAGGACCCGGTGTACGATTAAGCAAAAGGTATGCAATGTGATTGTTGATAGCGGAAGTAGCGAAAACATCATGTCTAGGGCATTAGTGAAAGCATTGAAGCAGGCAACAGAAAAGCACCCGTCACCATACAAAATCGGTTGGATCAAAAAAGGAGTAGAGGCACGTGTTACAGAGATATGCCGAGTCTCTTTTCCAATCGGCAAATATTACAAGGACGATGTCACTTGTGATGTTGTGGACATGGATGCATGCCACATATTATTCGGAGGCCATGGTTGTTCGACGTCGATGCTACACACATAAGTAAGGACAACACTTATTCATTTGGTGGCATGACAAGAAAATTGTATTAATGCCAAGCAATGGAGATGAGATTCCCAATGCTTCTCAAGTGGAGGGAATGTCCTTTCTAGCAGTGAAAGAGGCATTAATGGTTAAAGGAGCTGTCTAAAAACATTTAAGTATACCACAGAAGCTAGAGCCATTATTAGCAGAATTCGCAGACCTTATACCAAGTGAATTGCTGAATCTACTTCCGCCGATGAGAGACATTCAGCATCACATGTTGTGGAAAGTTGTGGAAAATTTCATTATTCATTACATGGAACCTATGGTAATTATGGCAAGCAATTTGGGATAAAAAAAACTTTCTTTTCCTAAAGCGCAACAAAAGGAAAGAAGAAAGAAAAGATAATGCAACGGCTAAGACGATTGCAGTGCAACCATTCTCTTGAATTAATTTATTCGACCAACTTGTTTGATACAAACAGGTTTTTATTTTTTTTTTCTTCATATATGTGATGAATTACCTAACTAAAATAGGTTTCCAATCGAATCCTACTCATATCAATAAATTCCCTTGTTCCATTGTAGATGAAAAAGTCTATGAATAGAGGAATCCTATTTGAGTACAGAAATGTAACACTTGTAATTGTCTGTGATTTTCAAGGACTATTCTGTTAGAATGAACTTCATCTAAGCATATATGACAAAATTCTAGAAGCTGAAAAGAGCATTAATCAATAAAATATCAACATTCAATTATATTATTAATTACCTAGAAATATGCTCAACCCTTTGTAGATATATAATCTCAATTTATGGCAACAACAATATTTTCTTTCAACAAGCTCAAATCTTTGTAAATTGGAGCAAGAATAGCCGGTTCAAGTGCAATTTTGGTCCCTCTAGCTAAATGTAATGTAATAGGAAAAACACATTGTGTAACTATAGAATTAGAGATTGAAAAAACAAACCTTGACAACAACAAGGCAAGAAATGCTCCCATTGTTGATGAATTTCTTCATCCACAAGTAATGTTGTGCATTCCTAGTTGAGATTCTGGTGAGCTCATGGTGAAACCGTGTCATCTTCTGTCTCTATTACAATACCACTATACCAGCCTCTGAAAAGTCCTCCATTGTTGGAAAAATCACCAATGAACAAGTGGGTTTTGGTTTTAGGTATTTACACACAAGTTCTACGGAGCTCGAGAGTGTGTACTGTGTACGGTGTTTATATACGTTTGTTTTTTAAAACAATTATTATAAATATATGTAGATAGGCTTCGGGTTTGGACCACGCCCCATTAGCCCACTCATGCTTGCCCAATTGTTTTAGTGCTCTTTAGGCCCAGTCCAAGCCCAATTGTTTTGAGCTTTTTTGGAGTGTCAAGTGCTTTTATATACATCAACTGTGGTTTTATTATGATCCGATCAAATGTTTTATTTGCATTACATTCTCTTTAACACATTGACACAGAAAAGCAGAAGCCTGCAACTATAAATTAACCTTAAATTGGTATTGGATAATGAAGGAAAATGATGAGTTGGCCCAAACCAAGATATTGTAGATTTGAGAGATTTCCAAGTTGATGTGGAATCATCCCCACAAATCCAGCTCCGGAGAGATTGAGGTATCTTAGATTCCTCATGAAAACGAAAAATCCAGGAATCCGAGTTCCTTGAAAATTATTACTGCTTCATTCACAGCTTTAACATGGGCATGAAGTTTACATTTAATTAGTAGATAGGAAGTCATGTCGATTGCAAATATCATTCAAGAAAAACACGGAAATGTAGCCCGCTGAGGTTTTCTTCTATTTGTTCTACTATACTTCAGAGTCATTGAACAAAGTTCATTAACTATCACTAGAGGCATGCATCGAAAATTAAGTTAATGATAAAAGTTAGAATTTTCACTTCTTATTGAAACCTATTTAGTAATCAGTTTGTCTCGTTGACTAACATATCAAACGATTTACGTGAAGCGGTGACAGTTTTGGCTATTGTTTACCAAATTTACTCGTAAACAATAAGTAGATATGAAATTAATATATAATATATAATAAAAAAAAAGTTTTATAATTTAATATATATAATTTTCTTTCTTTTGAAAAAACAATTATAAATTTGTTAATGGACCGCCCCATTAGCCCATTCATACTTGCTTAGTTTTAGTGGTTGTTAGGTGCCCAGTCCAAACCCAATTGTTTTGAGTTTTTCTGGAAGACCGAGAACCAAATCAGTGTTTCTTTTGACTTCTTCATACGTGGAATTGAAGATTGCTTCATGTATTCCAGCTTTCTTACAAGTGGGTTCATGCAAAGATGCCATTTTTTCAACCCATTTTTGCCAATCTTTCTGTGGCAACCTCCATCCATAAAAATTGACCTTCAAAGGCCTGCCATTAGCCCATTTTAGGCTTGTTTTGTTAAATGCATATGTTAAACAAGCATTTAACATATGCAGATGGGTCCATATGTTAAATGCATTAAGACGACAAATGCTTGTTGGTTTCCATGGTCAGCTTTACAGAAACTCCCCATGAAAGTGTCCATTTCCTTCCATGAACATGCCTGCCACTTGCCGTAGAAGATCATATATATATATTGGTTCTCTCCTCAGAGATCTTTTATTTTAATTTCGGTAAAGACTTTGATAAAATCACATCAATTTTTATGAAAAAATTTCGATCTTAATTTTTTTATGCATGACAAGTTTATCAAATTCTAGTTATGAACAAATTTTGAGATTTTTTCGAACACTATAACTATTTTTCTTGAATTTTTCAATATTTCGTCAATTTTTCCGATACCTTCATATTTAACAAAATTGGGATAAAAAACTCTAGTGTTTGAAAATTTCTCAAATTTTATAAATAGGTAGATTTTATTGAATTTATCATGTATAAAAAAATTCAGGTCAAAATTCATTAAAATAGATATGATTTTCTTAAAGTCCTTACCGAAATTAAAATAAAGAATCCTTTAGGAGATAATCACTCATATAGAGAATATAATATGTCTCTTGCTACAGGGTAGTGGAAGTGAAACTCAAATCAATCGCTATATATATATATATATATATATATATATAGATCAAAATTTTATGTTAAGGTCGGACCGAATTAATCGCTACAAGTATGATGTGAAATGCAACTCCTATTACAAGTATGTCTTTTACTATAGGGTAGTAAAAGTGAAACTTGAAAAACTATTACATAAGTAAAAGATCTATCACATAAGTGAAGGAGAAGATCAAACATTTACTATATCAATTTTTCAATTTTGTTTACTTAAATATTTGAATACAAATTTTCACATGAGTGCACACTCATGTAAACAGCATTGAATATTTGAATATCACATGAGTGCCCATTCATGCTTGTTTTGTTTTAGTGCTCTCTAGGCCCAGTCCAGGCCCATTTTTTTGAGTTTTTCTGGAGTCCTTCGGACTCATCACAAGAAACACGGGATTCAAATGAATCCCATCGTCTCCTTCTTCGCTTCTCTCTTCTAGAGCTAGAGAGTTTCTGCTTCTCTCAAATCTTTCTTTGATCTACATAATCGTGTGCGGTGCAGTTCAGGAGAAAGTAGAGATGGAGCCGCCGAGTCCGTTGAGATACAAAATCGGAGATTCGGAGCTACGATCATGATGATTGGAGTCGTATTACTCGTCGGATACATGATGTTCAGTAACAAGCGGGTCTCTTCTACTTCCTCGTACTCTAAACAGATGAAGGTGTGCCTTAGCATCTATTAATTTTTTTTCGATTATATATCAATTCAATATTAATTGACCTAATTTATTTTTCAGAACCAACTCATGGATTTGTATCTATATTTTTGTTAATTTTCAATTGTTCGCATCAATTTATTGTTCGTTGAAAGTGAATGATTTTCGGAATACCAATGAACTAGATCCGTAGTTGTCCGAATTAGGCCCAATTGCCCAAATCAATGTAATTGTTAACATGTTCTGTTTGGTTACCTGGAAAATGTAGGGTGAAGATAGAAAATTGAAATTGTTTATCTTGATTAATGAGGCATATAAGAGAAAAGTATTGAATCCTATTAAATGGAGGCTAATGCAAAAAACCATTCGGGACATTTAGATGCAAGGTTTCGATTTTATTCATGTTATCAGTTTTTTCAGGCAATTCAAATTCAAAATAGTTTATCTTTTTAATTTCTTTAATTTTGTTCAGGTTGCTGGAATGTGAATATTTGGTGGCTAGATTTTTTTTTTATATCACTGCTTGGTTGATTTGGTTTAGTAGAATAGCAACTTATTGAATGTTGAATATCAGATTGTATTCTTCGTGTTGGAGCCGTCACTTATTCTTAGCAACCTCTCTGAAACAATTACCTTACAAAGTTTGGTTACTTTGTGAGTTCTGTTTTGGTCATCGTTTTTGTTTGCAATAGCAATTTTCGCTAGTGGTCATCATTGTAGTTCATGACAGTCAATGTATTTCTGACATTCTTAATTGGGTCTGCACTTGAACCCCTCCTCATCTTCAAGGCCTTATCATTAGTTGCTGCTCTGCTGGTAGTTTACTTGTTCACTTTTTTTCTCATTGTTTTCTATATTAGCATTATATTAACATACCATCTTCATAATTGTCTTTTAATTAATGTGCCCAGGCAACTTAGAAAACTTGCCTCTGATAATTGTTCACTTTTTTTGGAGAATCATGGCTTTGTTCCACAAATGCTTCCCTTTCTATGGCTCTAATTATTTGATGTTTTTGGTTTGGATCATTGATGAGCAACCTTTTTTGCATAAGCTTTAGATGAACAATTATGTCAACTGGTATTGAACAGGTGAACTTTTGGGAAACAAGCTGGGGAATTTTTGGAGGAGTTTGGAGGGTCCCTTTCTGGTGTTAGGGCTTGAGGTGTGTAAGCCTGTTGTTAAAAGTTGGACTTTGCCCACTGCTGGTGGCTTTAAATTGAATGTGGATGAAGATCATGTTCTTTCATATTGAAAATCATGTTCTTTCATATTGGTTCTTTGTGATTCTAATTTTAGTTCATTCATTATTTTTCTCATTGGTGTTTATCGATGTCTATTGCGTTTGTAAGGTTACAACTTTTCGAATTATTGCTGTCTAATGATAAAAATATGTTAGGTTACACTTTTCGAATTATTGTTGTCAAATGTTATACATGATGTGATTATAAACTAAAGTAACAGAATGCCTTGCCTAACGCCTCAACAAATTACATGTGTTTTTTCTTGGAATTAACAGAAGAAAAAAGAGTATAGTTTCATATATAATTGCAAAATGGCTGAACTTTCAGACAATGATTTCAATAGCAGAGCTTCTCTGAAAGTGACAAAATCTCATAGCTCTACAAATTGCTAAATTCACAGCACAATCTTTTGACAGAATGAATTCCTGAGAGTTTTGGTAACATTTGTAACACTCCATTGACTTGATCTTTATTAAAGCATAAAAAAAAAAACACACAGCTGCCAACATATATTATAAAGGAAAAACAAGAACAATTTACAAAACTAACATAATTTTCTTACACCAAAATACAATTTGTCTCCAATTCGATCCAAGAAACGACAATACATATATCTCCACCTTCTGTTGATAAGTAAAGGACCAATCAAACTCCAAAAGCCCACCATAAATCCAAGAGCCATGCTAACGTAGAACCAATCCACTTCCTGTTCACCATTTTCATGTCTAGGTGTTGGAACGGTAGCAACAGTACAATTCTTCAATGGAGATCCACAGAGTTCATTCCCAGTGAAAGATGATGCATTAAAGCTTTGCAATTGAGTTCCTAAAGGAATTCTCCCAATCAACTTGTTATTCGACAAATTCAAATTATCCAAAAACGTCAAACTTGTGATGCTTTGCGGGATTTCACCAAAGAGTCGGTTTGCAGATAAATCGAGAGACTCTATTTCTCTCATATCACCAATTGTCTCTGGAATTCTTCCGGTCAAAGAATTGTATGATAAATTCAATGACTGTAGTGCGCAAAGACTTGTTACTTCCATCGGAATTTCTCCCGAAAATTTATTTTTGGAAAGATCCATGTTTCTAACCAAATTAAGAATTGATTTATATTCGGAGGTTATCCCTTTCATCACAAGTAAAGCATCCTCAATGTAACTTCCATAACCTTCAGTATAATATTTTATACTGTTGCCTTTGGAATAATTCATTGCCGCCATAGCACTGAAGTTACGGATACAACTCGGTATAGATCCAGAAAGATTGTTGTAAGCAAGGTCCATGATTTGAAGAGAAGTAAGATGGCAAAACTCTCTTGGCAAAAGACCATCAAACTTATTTGATCGAAGGTTGAGAATTACCAATTCGGAAAATCTCTCTCCTATCCAAGTTGGAATATTTCCAGAAAACTCATTTTCACCTATGTCTAATGTTACTAACTTTGTACAATTTTTGAGTGACAGGGGTATTTCTCCAAAAAACTTATTATTTCGAAGGTGCAAGGATTGAAGAACACTTAAATTTCCAATAGAAAAAGGAAGAATACCTGTGAAGTTATTGTCACTGAGTTCCAAAACATACAAATATTGCCAATTCATCCAACAATTAGGTAATTCTCCAGAAAAAGAATTTGACCCAAGTTTGAGAACTTGTGTTTCCCTTGGCTCAATTATCTTGTGACACAAAAATTGGGCAATGGATCCTGAGAAGACATTATTGGATAGATCAAGTGTCAACGCATAAGGATATGTGATGAGAGGCAATGGACCTGAGAAATTATTTGAACTCAAGTCAAGAAATTCAAGTTGAGCAGCAATGGTTAAATTCGCAATCTCTCCTTGAATTTGGTTGTGTGAGAGATTTAAGAAACTTAATTGGGAAAGAGATCTCCAAAACAAACTAGGAATGCTATCTATAATTCTTGTATCAGATATATCCAGATAATATAATTTTTGTTGTGAATGAAGCCACGATGGAAATTGAGGCCCTATATGACAAGATCTCAATGACAAACTTCTAAGTTGAAAAGGAGGAACCCAATCATGATTGACTTTCAATGTTAAGGAGTTCCCAGATGCATAAAAATATGTCAGCTTTGTGAGATTGGCAAAATGAATTTCTGAAAGTGTTCCATTCAATTTGTTATTAAAAAGATATAGACTTTGCAAAGAAGAAAGTTTTCCTAAAGAAGATGGAACACAACCAGAAATAAAATTGCCACTTATATCAAGAACTTCTAAATTTTTAGCTTGTGCAAGTTGATCATCGGGCAATTGACCAAAAAGTTGACAGCCACGCATGTCCAGATTTTTCAATCCATCTAAAACACATGCTGAGAAAATATGAAATATTTCATATATATCTTGATTTAAAGTGGTATTTGAAAATGAAAATGACTTCAAGTTGCAAAGTCTTCCCAATGATCTTGGAATTGTACCTTGCAAGTTTGAATTGTAACTAAGATCAAGTGACTCAAGACTCCTAATTCTAGACAACTGGTTAGGAATTGAAGAATTAAAATAGTTATATGATAAATCAAGATGTTGAAGAGAAGTCAAATTCTGAAGTCCATCGGGGATTGGGCCTTTGAAGTTATTTCCACCTAGACCGAGAAATTCTAAATTACGAAGACTGAAAACCCAGGAAGGTATGGATGTGTTATCAAATCGGTTGGAGGAAAGATCAAGAGTGATAAGGGATGAGGTAAAATTTGGAAAGGGCGATAGAGGAATATGTTGGAGTCTACAACCCGACAATCGTAACACTGTCAAAGAGGAGAGTTTGTTTATCTCCAGCAGCCAATCAGAAGCCACAGTAAGACTCACATAGGTCATGTCAAGGTGTTTCAATGAAGAAAGGCCAGATAGCCAACTCAAACTCTCAGCATATATAAAAGAATCATGAGAAAGGTCAAGATATTGCAGAGTAGAGAGATTTCCAAGTTGGTGAGGAATCATTCCCGCAAAAAAACTTCTAGTGAGATTAAGGTACCTTAAATTGCTCATAGAACCAAGAAATCTAGGAATCTGTACTCCTTCAAAATCGTTATAGCTCAAGTCCAAGTAAAACAAATGTTTAAGATCAAGCAAAGAGGAACTGATCTTACCACGCAACTGTGACCTCTCATAAACTTCATATTCAGCATCGGATGAGTAATTGTTGAAAGGATTTCCAAGGTGCAGCTCAAGGACATTGCCTGTGAAGTTGCTGCAGACAACAGCATCCCATTTGCAACAATCTCCATGATCACCAACCCAAGAGGAAAGCCGGTTAGAAGTATCATTGAGATCATGCTTGAAACTCAAAAGTGCTTCTCTCTCACTTTGGTGGCAACCCACATAAGTGCTTCCATTGGAGAAGCTGACAGTGATGGTGGCTACTGCCAGTAACTCAAGGAAAAGAAGGGAAAGAAAAGAAATCATGGTTGGTTTCATTGCCTAAACACAACTCTTAGAATATGAAAATGATTATCAGTAGCATATGCTATTTATACTAATGGTGAAGAATCTTAAGTCAATTACAAACGACTTCGAGAACACGTCATGCACGTAAGATCGAGAACAAATGGATCACTAATTCTCTTTCATTTGGATCGTGACAGTTTAGTTTCGTACAACCATACTTCTAAAGTCAAGAGAAGACTAACATTATTCCCCAATAAGTTACAAGAAGCTTCACATCCTCCATTACACTTCAAGAGGAAGAATCAAACCTTTCACACTATTAATCAAGACTATCAAAATTGTGATAAACAAAGATGTTTATAATGAATTACCAATCACCAGCTCCTAAAATGTTACAAATTTTTAGAAATAGTTAATAATAAATCTTAAATCAAATTAATACAGTAACAAAGAAATAAAAAAATGAATTAAAATTAAAAAAAAAATCTGAAAAATAAGAGATTAAAGGCCACTGTTGTGAATCTGAAAAAGAAAAGATTGGAGGCCAGCTCAACAGTGGCCTCCAATGGAGGTTGTCTTCTTCCTTCAGATAGTCTCGTTCCTCTCTCAATGATCCAAATCTTCTTCTCTTCACTCCCCTCTCTTCATTTCCTCACTCACCTAAATCATCAAACACCTTGCATGCACCCATAAAATCTTTTCATTTCAATTTTTGAACACACCCAATTCATCAAAACACACATACAAATCCACCAAACACACTAACCCCATCCACATGTACACACAAACCAACCAAAAGAGGAAAAAAAAAAAAAAATTCAGAGTGAAATAAGAAAATTAAAAAATAAGCCAAAACTAAAATTAAGAAATCCAAAACAATTTCTCATCAGATCATTACCAGGAACCTCTAAGATTAGTTCCAAATGGACTCAAATTCTGCCCAAACCGAACCCTCCTCAATCACTTTTCAAAATGGGATTTGAATCCACAACTATTGTTTCTGGAATGTGTTTGTGTTTTGTTATCTTTTGTTGATTGTGTTTGTGTTTTGATGGTGGGCTGCATTGGGGCTGTTGTGGTTGCTCTGAAGGGTGGTGCATCCGTGGGATCTTCTGGTCTGAGAGAAGACCCATTCTCCATTGCTGACGATGGAGAAACACAGCCAGACCACCTTTTTTTTAATTTATTATTATTTTACTGATTCCTTTTTATTTAGATGGTTCTCTATATGATCCAGCAGTTTTATTTTAATTTTTTTTTTTTTTTTTGTAACTTGAATCTTTCAATCTTTTTCTTAAAAATAATCTTAATTTTCAATCAATCCTATTTTTTAAACAACCTTTTTTTTTTTTCAATTAATCTTCATTTTAAATTTTTTATTCAATTTATTAAATATTTTTAAAAATGCTTCAAATTACTAAAATACCCTTAGTTTGGTTAAGTCAAACCTGGCCAACGGTTAAATTGACGAACTTTAACTAACGGAAGGAGAGGTGAGTGTCAATTAATGATAAAATTGTTTTTTTTTAGTGTAAAAGAGTAAACTTTAAGGAAGTTTGGTGCAATTTGTTCTTTTAACGATAAGGCAGATTTTGGGAATAGTACTAGAGGGGGGAAATGGTCATTAATAGAATTAGAGTGGAGAGTTTGACCAATTCGCCAAACGTCATCATATCTCTAAAATTAATTTCTCGTTTTCAAATGAAAATAGATAAAATAGAATACAAAAAACGAAAACATTACGGAATAGGTCCTTAAATCTCCAGTGGAAAAGGGAATAATGTTTTTGATAAAATAGCATCACTATTGTTTGGTTTCTATATACAAGTTACAAGAAATTTCCTCAATCAAGACTTTACACCAAAATTTGCCAGACTTTTCAGAGCTATGGTATATAATCTTAAACTCCTTATGCATGTAAGATCAAAAAAAAATGGACGAAGGGTTGGATTCAGATCACCAAATCTCTTTCATTTGGATCATGATAGATTAAATTCCTACAGCCACATAATTTTTTAGAGAGTAATTGATACTTGTGAAGTCAAGAGAAGACTAACGTTATCACTAATAAGAGTAGAAGATAACTCTAAAATGATTTTATTTGATAATGATTTTGCACCAAAATTTCCAAGACTTTAAATTTCTCAAATTGGTCCCACATAGACCCCATTTTCTGTAACTAGCAATGACTAGTATAAATTGATACGTTTTAAGTCTGAGTGAATTTCAACTAATATGATATCATCAATAGATGTCAATTGCAAAGGTCCAGTTGGTGTAAATATGTCTAATTATTTGTGTCAATCTTGCTATTGAGGTGAAATTGTGTGATATATTACAAAGCTGAACACGACAACAGAATCATCAGACATCATACCATTTTTGTTAGAATTGGTGTCGACTCTTAGTGGTGAAAAATCAAAATCTCAAATTATATATGATTATAGATTTTGGCATTTGTATTTAGAGAATTTCTTCACTATGAGAGTTGAAGGTACATATGAATTTCTGAAAGCTTTAGATAAGTTTGGATAGTTTTTAATCTAATTAAGTAATTAATTGTGGAAGGGTGATTGTATGCAACTTATAATCAAAAACAAAAATAAAAAGGAAGTAATATACAAGTATAAGACCATGTTTTAGAATCAATCATGTGATCTTGATCTCTTAATTCAATTGTAAATGCATAATAATTCAGCAATTGTCTCAACCATTACATTAAAAGCATATGAGTTGTAAAGATATTGAACTTTAAAAATTAAGTTACAAATTTTGGTTTAGCCTAACCAAGTTTGGCTCATTTGTAATTATATTTATATGCTTTATTTATTATTATTTTAATTTTCTTTTTGAAACTATGAATTTATAAATTGATCATACATATTAGCTTAAAACTGAAATATTATATATATATTGGCATTTGTTTTTCAATATTTAAAAAGGGTTATCTTTTCTTTCACATTATTTTAATTCTAATAAATTAAAATAAAAATAAAAACTAAAACATAAAACATAAAACTAATGGCATATTTACTAATCAGGAATCCTACTTAGGAAAGGAAATTAAGATCCTGATTTCTTGAATTCCACTATTTACTAAAATTTTAAGAAATTAAATTCTGTAGACTCCACTTACAAACCAGGAATTAAGTTCATGATGGAAAGGGAACTTGACCCCTCTCACTCATCCTAGGAATCAAGTTTCTTTTCTGATTGAAAAATGAATTCAATATATTTTTACTAAAATATCCTCACCTAAAAAATAAAAATAAAAACGTCTTCTTCATGATTATTGAGTTTTGTTTTTAACTTACGTAAATCATATTGGTTTACTTTTTTTTTTTTTTTTTATCTTCCTATTGGTTTACATAATTAATAATTTATATTATTCTAGTCGTGTGATTTATAAAATAAATTATATTCCTAATTAGTAAATATGCCTTTAAAGTATTTTCTATTTCTTATTATAAATAGTATATTTGAAGTTGCATGCATCTCATCTTCATTTCATGTAACATATGAGACCGATTTGAAAAAATTATTAAAATTGTAATAAAAATATATAAATAATTTTTAAAAAAAATAAAAAATTTGATGGATCAAGGCCATGGCCCCGTCACTCATTAATTAATATATGTCGTCTAAGGTAATACATGGACATCAATTCATCCATTGCTCTGTGTTGAATATTATTGTTATCATAATAATTATATACATATTACAATACCATTTATGAACTAAAAATAACTAATGAACTTTTCAAAAAAATAATAATAATAACTACTACATATTCATATCTCTTATTTATATATTACTTCTATTTCATTTAAAAAAAAAATAAAGCCATCTCTTTATCTAATGTTCATTTTACCGTTTATGAACTACATATTCAAGTCTTATATATATATATATATATATAGTGAGTTTCTCATGAGAGATCCATTATTTTAATTTCTATAAGGACCAAGATGAAAACACATCGATTTTAATGAATTTTAATCTGAATTTTTTTTTTTGTGGATAATGAGTTCATTAAAATCTATATATGAACAAAATTTAAGAATTTTCTAAGTACTATAACAATTTATCGAAATTTTATTAAATATGAAGGCATCAGAGAGTAGGCAAAATATAGGAAAATTCAAGAAAAATAGTTCTAGTATTTAAAAAATTCTCAAATTTTTTTTCATAAGTAGATTTCAATGAACTCATCATCCATAAAAAAAATTCAGATTAAAATTCATTAAAATCGATGTGTTTTAATCATGGTCTTTACCGAAATTAAAATAATGGATCCCTCATATGAGACTCAATATATATATATATATATATAAACATTAGAAATGAAATAAATTTGATTCTGTTTCTGATTTCTAAATTGTTAGTAATCACTAGAATGTAATTTAAAGTTTGTTTAGTTGAGTTTTCTACTGCCTCAAAAGGTCTACAAACGTCTATTTGAGTTTTTTTTTTAGTTGTTTGGTTGAACTTTTGAGATTGTCTATTTTAAATTGAGTATAGGCTTGCAGAGTTTAAACCTCTACTAAACAAAAGCTCATGGGAAGTTACTTCTCCAAATAGACCTTTTTTTTAAAAAAAAAAAAGTCTACCAACCAAACATCTATAATTATTTTTTCAAAAACTCTATTTCTAATAGATCTACTATAAGTAGATCTTTTACCAATAGAGGTTTTTCAAAAGTCCAATCAAACAAGCTCTTAGTAACTTGGTTCCGATTCTCGTCTATTCCCTTTCCGGTAAAACTTGATTCCAATTTCATCCATTCCTGATTAGTAAGCGCGCCCTGATGTTAAAGGGAATGGATTTGTGAGTGTCAATGAAAAACATGGAGTATCTTTCCTATTTATCAACAACAATCTACTGGAGATGAAGAGGGGTTTTATTTTATTTTATTTTTTTCATTTCTTACTCTTTTTTTTTTTTTTTTTTATAACTTTGTTATTTTTTTAATAAAAATATAGATGTGTTAATTTTTTTAATTTCAATAGATGTATTGATTTCAATTTGGATCCAATCTAGGATTTTTTTAATTTTCAAATTAAAAAAAAATTACAATTATATTATTGTATTATTCTTAATATTATTTTATTATTTTTTAAAATCATTTTTAATTTCAATTTCTGCCAACTTATCTTAGGTATTTTTAATAGAATAGTTCACGGTAGAAAGTATTTTAGGTATTTTTTAACAAGAGCTAATTACACTAAACTCCATTGAGGTTTGACCTTCTTCATTCAGACATCACTTCATCAAAAATTGACACTCACCTCCTCTGTCGTTAGGGTTTGACCATTAACAATAGTAAAAGATGAAAATACCCTTGATACACCAACATTAAAAAAGATTTAATAAATAAAATAACCTACAAAATAATGTAAACAGTACACTATTAGAAAAATTGAAAAAAAAAGAAGATTTTTTTAAAGGGTGGAGATCAGGCTAACAAATTTTTAGAAATAGTTAATAATAAATCTTAAATCAAATTAATATAGAAACAAAGAATAAAAAATGTATTAATATATATTAAAAAAAAAGAATATGAAAAATAAAAGATTAGCTAAAAAAGAAAAGATTGGAGGCCACCTCAAGGTGGCCTCCAATGGAGAAACCTAGACCACCGGTTTTTTTTTTTTTAATTTTCTTTTTATAATTTTTTTGATAGATTCTTTTTTAATTAGATGGATCTCCATAGATGGTCCAACAGTTTTATTTTAATTTTTAATTTTTTTGTAATTTGAATCTTTCTAATTTTTTTCTTTAAAAAGTCTTAATTTTCAGTCAATCCTATTTTTTAAACATTTTATTTCAATTAATCTTCATTTTAAATTTTTTATTCAATTTATTAAATATTTTAAAAAATGCTTCAAATGACTAAAATACCCTTAGTTTGGTTAGTCAAACCTTGTCAACAGTTAAATTTGATCCACTTTAACTAACGGTTGAGGAAGTGAGTGTGGCAATTAATGATAAAGTTGCTTTTTAGTGTAAAAGGGTAAATCTCAAGGAAGTTTGGTGCAATTTGTTCTTTTAACGATAAGTAGGATTTTGGGAATAGTACTAGAGGGGGGAAATAGTCATTTTAATAGAATTAGAGTTGAGGGTTTGACCAATATGCCAAACGTCATCACCAAATCTCTTTGCATGCATATCATGTTTCTGTGACTAAATGACCTTGTTTTCTATGTCGACATAAAATTCAAAAGACATAATTGACAAATGCATGTGAGGAGTGTGAACATAATGACTTTATTAAACAGCACTCAATATATGGAGTACTACTCATGATGTTAATTTGAATTCTTTGCCATGGACTCAATCACCTCTGATTCCTCAACCTACGTACAAAGTTGCAGGAAATTTCATGGATCATGATTCATGACTTTTGCACCAGATTTTCCAAGACATTTCTTCATTGCTATAATAGTTCTCAGTCCCACAATTGGACCCCATTTTATGTGAAGGAGCTTTATATTATTGTTTGAATCCTTGTCTGAAAACTTAAATTTTTGGGTCTAGTAGTAACTTACATGATATCAGAACTTGTTTTGACCTAAGAGTCATGGGCATTGCATTTATTCTAAAATCTACATATCACATATGTATTTAGGTTTGTTCGGATCAACGTGTCAAACCCGCAGATCTAGCACTCAATGAGATGTGTCAGAGAGTTTTATATTATTATTTGGGTTTTTGACTGAAAGTTTTTGGTTTAGTTGTAACTAGCAATGATGTGTGTTCATACGGAATTCAAACTGATCATCCAAAATTCCGAATGACCTCAGATTCTGTGGAATTATTATCAGCCGCGTACTTCACGTGTGGGCAAAAGGACCCAAAAACGTTGTTGTGAAACATATGTGTACATAGTTGATGTGGGAATCCCATCAAATGTTTAAGATCAAGCAAAGAGGGATTGAAGGAGTTTACATAGGTCTAGTTGGTGTAAATTTTTCTAATTATTATTGATATTATGGTGAAACTGGTTGATATTGAAATTGTTAGATATCATCAAACTAATAGAGATACAGTCATACAGAGCAGCTGTTGAAGAATTGTTAACGATTACAATTCTTATGTGTATTTTCTACTATACCCATATCAATTTTATATTGAAATTGATTTAACTCATGCTTCAAGAACTAGGAAGTTTGAAATGTGTTTAGAATTTTTTTTTATATTTAAGTTTTTAGGAGAGAGTGTTTTTAGAAAGAAAAAAAAAGTTAGAAGATCAAATTGGATTATAAATAGAAAATTCCTAAATTATTTGGATGTGACAGTTTTGAATATTCCGTTAATTGAATTTTGCCTCTCTTTTTTAAGAAACTTTATTTGTATGTTTAAGTCATGTAAGAGAGAAATTACATCCCCACCTTCCTTGAAATTTCCATGGTGGGATAAGTTGCGATCAACAAACATAGGATATACTATTAAAATTAGTCGTACCCTATCTTATTCCATGTAACAAACATGGCCTCAAATAAAAGACTTTCTTATAAAGATCACATAATCTTATCAAATTAATGGTTGGTTTGAGAAGATAAGAGTATCTTCAATGCAAATATATATTTTCGAATTTCAAAATAGTGACATAAAAACATTTTTATTCATTATTGACCCATTTTTGAAATTTTTTTAGGGAAATGCGTATTCACGTCTTCGATGTAATTATCTAAAATCAAATATGCATTCATTTTATTATCAATCATAATAAAACAATTATTCTACAATCTCTCCTTTTTTATTTTACAATTAAATAAGCTCTAATAAGTGGAAAGAATTAGAAATCTTAGTTAACATATCTATGAGAGTTTCTAGAATTAGAAACTCAACTCTATATCTCTAACTTTTTTTTTCTACATCATTTCCATATTAAAGTTAGAAAATTGCATTGGAGAAAGTTTTTTGAATTTTTTAACTATATATCATATATAACATTCAATTTTTTATAAATATATATTTACATTGGAAATATATAACACTTAAAATTTACAATGTAATAATATCACCATGGAAATTTTAAGGGAGGTGGGAATGTAATTTCTCTACTTACATGACTTGGCAAGTTGAAGGGAGACAATCTTGAGATGGTCAAAATGGGTCCTACATCATAGTTAAAAGCTAATACATTGATTGAAAAATAATAGCGAAGGAAATTTCCTAATTATTTAATTTATGTTAAAAAATAATTCTATGAATTTTTTTTTTTTTGGGTAAGAGGGGGGCTACAACAGCCCAGGCTTTGGAAATTTTCATAGAGGAAATAGCTGAAAATAGTCAAATCAAAATAGGTTTTTCTATTTTTATCCACCACCTAAAGTTTTATTGCTCTGGGCAAAACTTCGCAATAAAAGATACAAAAAAAAAAAAAACTAATCAATGGAGATCTAGATTCTAGACACATACCCCAATTATTCATGTTGTGCTTTGTATCATTTTTTTAGGTCTTATCCAAAAGTATTTTTGGACCAGCGGTCACTAGTTAGCAATGATGTGTATTAATTCAAAAGTATTTAAGTTTTTTTGAGTTATTTGATTGAGTTTTCGAAATTGTCTATTTTAAATTGAGTAGAAGCTAGTAGAGTTTATACATCTACTAGACAAAAGCTTATGGAAAGATTCTTCTCCAAATATACCTTTTTAAAAATATATATACACTTGGAAAGGTGCTTCTCCAAGTCTACCGACCGTTAAAAAAATTTAAAAAAAAAAAAAAAACTCTATTTCTAATAGATTTACTGTAAATAGATCTTTTACAAATAGAGGTTTTTCAAAAGCTCAACCAAATAAGATTTACTAGCCTTTACTAAATTTAAAATTGACAATATCAAAAACTGAACCAAATAACTATAAAAAACCTTAAATAGAGATATATAGAGCTTTTGATATGTTAGAAAGCTTAACTTAATAAACTATCACCGAGATAATTCAACTTTCCAAGTCATGTAAGAGAGAAATTACATTCCAACGGTCCCACCTTCCTTGAAATATTATTACATTGTGGGACAGAGCCAGCCTTTTACAAATGCTTTTATGACTTTTACAAGATACAAGTCTGCCCCATATCACGATCTTTAGACCAACCATTAGTCTTATAAGATTTTGTGATTATTAAAGAAAAGCCTTTTACTTTAAGGCCTGTTTGTTACATAGAATTGGAATATCGGAAATCATATGGGTCCCATTTTTTGTCAAATAGTCTTACGTTTTGCTGTGGGTTTATTTGTCCCGCATCATGCAGGACAAGTTTTTTTTTTTTTTTTTTAATAGTTTTTTAGTTTTTTCTTTTAGATTTTTTAATAATTTAATAATAATATTTAAATGGGTCAATAATAAAATTATAAATTGAAAATTATTTAAATTTATTTAAAAATAATATAAATCTATATTTTAAAAATCTTTTTTGGATATTATTACTTTAATAATATATAAATTAAAATATTTATTTTTTTCAAATACATATTTCAGTAATTTATTATTCAATTTTAAAATATTATCAAATTAAAAATATTAATATATTTAGTTCAATCTCATGTTTCATCAAACAAAATATAGTATTAATTTAGTACAATCTCATGTTTCCCCAAACATAACATAATATTAATTTAGTCCAGTCTAATCTCATATAATCCCAGTCTGATTTTAATCCAATCTAATCCTATAAAATTGTCTAATCCAATCTTGCGCATCAAACAAGGCCTAAGTGATAGGACCTATCCCTACTCCTTTCTTGAGTTCGAGAGAATCCTATGAAAACTCAAATCTTTCTAATCGAAGTCTCAAATTTTTCTAAAATAAAAAATACAAATCTATGGGTGACTTAGTTATCAACATAAATTTCATCTCTTATTAATCGTAGTCTCACCATCAAGTAATTTTATAAAAGCATAAAACTAAAATAATGCATTGATTATTTACATATTGAAAACTAATATAGACTAATGAGATTTATAAAAATAACTTTGGAAATGATGTGTCGGTCATAAAAGATCTTTTGAAAGCTCTTTAAGAAAAAATATTGGAATATAAATATTTGCATATATGCATAGCATTTTTCAATTAAAATTATGAACTATCATTTATATCATCACATGTGTAAGATATGACATACGATACTAAAAAAATTTGTTCGAAAAATTTTCTCTATCTTTTTCCAAATTCTTCATCTTTCCTGCAACAAATTAGGATTTAGAAACTGTTCTATATTTCATCTGAGGATTTGGATCCTCTACTGATTTCATATTTTTCCTGACCCTTTTAAAGTCTGGTTATTGATAAAGTGGTTATTAAAACCAATCACATCGTAACCACACATTTGTTGAAATATCTATATATCATAAGATTAGGTGAGGTCAGGAAAAAATCAGATCGATGGAAGATCCAAATTCTTTATCTGAACAAACAAAGACTTTCGATCCCTAATTTTAACTTTGGCGCACCTAAGTGCTAACAGTAAACTTTGTTACCGACATCTGCATACTCATTTCTAGGTTGGATTATTATTATTTTTATTATTATTATTATTATTTCAATATTTTGACAAAGGGTTGGATTAATTATAGGGACGGGATATTGGTTCCAACAATAAGTAACTCAACTAATGAAAAATAAATTGTGAGGAAATTAAATTTAAAACATAAAACAAAGTAATTAATATTTTTTTTAAACACTTTTTCTATTAATTTGGGATTATGTATTTTTTTAAAAGTTTTCGCTATTGATCGGATTCGAATTGCTGATTTGGGAGTTATTTACCCAAGCCCTAAGTTCGTTCATCTACCTGTTGAGTTATGCCACTGTTGACAATTAAATTTTACTTTATTCAAGAAAATTAAGTCAAATAAATTATAAAACAACCAAGGAAAAGAAAAAGTATAGAAATTAAATGTATAACAATCCATGAAAGAGTGTAAATTTGGGGGAATGGAATTCAGCACTTGGAACTTTGGAAGCTGCCTTGAAGGAGAGATGACTCTTGTCTATATCAAGTTACTCAAAATGGCTCTAGTCTAAAGGTGACTGCGGTTCGGTTTAAACCGGCGGTTCGAACCGAAACCGTCATTGTATGAATCGGACCAAAACCGGGAGTTGCGGTTCCGGTTCAAACCGGAATTGGAATCGGGACCCATAAGGTTTCGGTTCTAATTTTTCAAGAACTGGTCTAGAACTGACGATTCAAGGCCGATTTGGAACTGACAATTTCAACCGATTCCACTTTTTAAAAATATATATATATATATTTCAAATTGTATATATATATATCAGTCTTTTTATTGTCAATTCGAATTAATGTAAAATATATCAGTTCCTTGTATGTGGACCATTGAGTTAAAAAGATACTTTGACAAGTGCATATGACTATCCAATTGCCTACATGTAAAAAATTGATATATTTTATATTAGTTCGAATTAACAGTAGAAAAACTAATATATATATATATATCTTAATGATTTTTTTTTTTTTTTTTAGATTTTGAATTTGATTTGATTAAAAGAGAGAGAGAGAGAGAGTCTGCAGATCTTGAAATTTGAAATTTTATTTTTTAAAGGTTTGAACCGGTTAGAATCAAAATCGAAATCGGGAGAACCGGAACCAATTTCCCTTGGTTCCAATTCTGAACTAGACGGAATTGGAACCCTAGTCACCGCTGGTCTATCTTTGTACCTCTATAGCTCGTTTAGCACACCATGTTGGAGTATATTGGACTGTATTGCATTGTATTGAATTGTATTGCACAATATTATTATTAATACAAACCACTGTTTGGTGATGCACTGTATTATATCGTATTAAGTTATTCCTATGACTTTATTGAATTTTTTATATATTAAAAAATATAATATATGTTTTTTAAAAATAGTTAATAATTAATTTTAAATATCCTTACCATAAATAAATCAATAAATATTTAGTTTAATTGAATTTTTTTAATAAATAATTTTTTTATATAAAAAATAAATATTTCTTATATAATTTTGAAATTATAAAAAAAAATATTAACAACATAACACATATTTCAACAATATTCTATATTTATTAAAAGAAAAAAAAAGAGAAAAGAAAAGTTTTTTTTTTTTTTTTCTAATACAATACAAAATAGTACCATAAATTATAATATATTAGTTAATACAGTGCTTATTGTATTTACATCAAACACTATATTATATTATTTTAATATATTTTAATTATTTAATTCAATACAATATAATACGGCAAAACTAACGGACCCTATTGCATTCGTTGAAGCTTCGGGCCGCTTATAGTCAACTTTGGTTGTTGGACAAAAGTCAAGAAAAATTAAGATCACCTCACAGTCAACTTTGGTTGTTGGACACAAGTCAAGAAAAATTAAGCTCATCCTTCTATTAAGATTAGCTGATCACTAATTATAGTCAACTTTGATTAGATTAGCTCTGGAATTAAAAATATAAAAAACTCTATTTTTAATAGATCTACTACAAATATAAAAAACTCTATTTTTAATAGATCTACTACAAGTAGATCTTTTACCAATAGAGGTTTTTCAAAAGCTCAACCAAATAAGACTTGTTAACCTTTACTAAATTTAAAATAGACAATATCAAAAACTGAATCAAACAACTATAAAAAAACTTAAATAGAGATGTGTAGAGCTTTTGATACGGTAGAAAGCTTAACCTAATAAACAATCACTGAGATAATTCAACTTTCCAAGTCATGTAAGAGAGAAATTACATTCCAACGGTCCCACCTTCCTTGAAATATTATTACATTGTGGGACAGAGCCAGCCTTTTACAAATGCTTTTATGACTTTTACAAGATACAAGTCTGCCCCATATCACGATCTTACACCAACCGTTAGTCTTATAAGATTTTGTGATTATTAAAGAAAAGTCTTTTACTTTAAGGGCCTGTTTGTTACGTTGGAATATTGGAAATCATGTGGGTCCCATTTTTTTTTAATAGTTTTTTGTTTTTTCTTTTAGATTTTTTAATAATTTAATAATAATATTTAAATGGGTCAATAATAAAATTATAAATTTGAAAATTATTTAAATTTATTTAAAAATAATATAAATCTATATTTTAAAAATCTTTTTTGGATATTATTACTTTAATAATATATAAATTAAAATATTTATTTTTTTCAAATACATATTTCAGTAATTTATTATTCAATTTTAAAATATTATCAAATTAAAAATATTAATATATTTAGTTCAATCTCATATTTCATCAAACAAAATATAATATTAATTTAGTACAGTCTCATGTTTCTCCAAACATAATATAGTATTAATTTAGTCCAGTTCAATCTCATATAATCTCAGTCTGATCTTAATCCAATCCAATCCTATAAAATAGTCTAATCCAATCTCGCGCATCAAACAAGGCCTAAGTGATAGGACCTATCCCTACTCCTTTCTTGAGTCCGAGAGAATCCTATGAAAGCTCGGATCTTTCCAATCAAAGTCTCAAATTTTTCTAAAATAAAAAATACAAATCTATGGGTGACTTAGTTATCAACATAAATTTCATCTCTTATTAATCGTAGTCTCACCATCAAGTAATTTTATAAAAGCATAAAACTAAAATAATGCATTGAAAACTAATATAGAACAATGAGATTTATAAAAATAACTTTGGAAATGATGTGTCGGTCATAAAAGATCTTTTGAAAGCTCTTTAATAAAAAATATTGGAATATAAATATTTGCATATCTGCATAGCATTTTTCATTTAAAATTATGAACTATCATTTATATCATCACATGTGTAAGATATGACATACGATACTAAAAAAATTTGTTCGAAAAATTTTCTCTATCTTTTTCCAAATTCTTTATCTTTCCTACAATAAATTAGGATTTAGAAACCGTTCTAGATTTCATCTGAGGATTTAGATCCTCTAATTTTAACAAAGGCTTTCGATCCCTAATTTTAACTTTGGCGCACCTAAGTGCTAACAGTAAACTTTATTTCCGACATCTCCATACTCATTTCTAGGTTGGATTATTATTATTATTATTATTATTATTATTATTATTATTATTATTATTTCAATATTTTGACAAAGGGTTGGATTAATTCTGGGACGGGATATTGGTTCCAACAATAAGTAACTCAACTAATGAAAAATAAATTGCGAGGAAATTAAATTTAAAACATAAAACAAAGTAATTAATATTTTTTTAAACACTTTTTCTATTAATTTGGGATCATGTATTTTTTTAAAAGTTTTCGCTATTGATCGGATTCGAGTTGCTGATCTGAGAGTTATTTACCCAAACCCTAAGTTCGTTCATCTACCTATTGAATTATGCCACTGTTGACAATTAAATTTTACTTTATTCAAGAAAATTAAGTCAAATAAATTATAAAACAAGCAAGGAAAAGAAAAAGTATAGAAATTAAATGTATAACAATCAATGAAAGAGTGTAAATTTGGGGTAATAGAATTCAGCACTTGGAACTTTGGAAGCTGCCTTGAAGGAGAGATGGCTCTTGTCTATATCAAGTTACTAAAAATGGCTCTAGTCTAAAGGTGACCGCGGTTCGGTTTAAACCGGCGGTTCGAACCGAAACCTTCATTGTATGAATCGGACCAAAACCGGGAGTTACGGTTCCGGTTCAAGCCGGAATTGGAATCGGGACCCATAAGGTTTCGGTTCTAATTTTTCAAGAACTGGTCTAGAACTGACGATTCAAGGCCGATTTGGAACCGACAGTTCCAACCGATTCCACTCTTTAAAAAATATATATATATTTCAAACTATATATATATATATATATATATCAGTCTTTTTATTGTCAATTCGAATTAATATAAAATATATCAGTTCCTTGTATGTGGACCATTGAGTTTAAAAGATACTTTGACAAGTGCATATAGCCATCTAATTGCCTACATGTAAAAAACTGATA
>JAUKTQ010000017.1:30000-46938 GCA_035582765.1 Acer negundo | reverse complement strand
ATTCTTATGTGTAAAGTGTGATGTGAGTGATACACAAGAGAGAAAAGAATATTGAGAGTCGTAGGGAGAGAGATAGTGTTTCACTGTTATAAACACCGATTTCATAGTGGATGTTGAGTGCAGATGCACTTCATAGACGTAAACTTACGCTAAATCACGAAAAATCTCGTGTCTCTTTGTTTTCTTTCCTTGTGTGATTTGATTGTGCGTATTTCCTATGCCCATACATACCTAACACTCACCTAAGTGACTACACCTCGCATTCCCCCACAAGCTAAAGTGCATAGATAAAAGTCAGTTTTAGCTTGGAACCACGTGTAACAAATCTATCTACAAAGTTGTTTTTAGTAAGAATATATGCTGTTTGTTTGAAATTCAGAATAACAAACATTCCAGCAGCAACATTCTCACGAATGAAGTGCACATCAATTTCTACGTGCAATTGTCAAGTAAATAATATACAGAATGTTAATGCAATTAATGGGATTGAGACTCAAGTTGATTATATTTCCCTTCTCGACACAACTTAGTCATTCAGGAAATTAAATTGAGCATATGTAATTAACAGTAATTAAATAAGAAGGTCGAAATAAAAAGAAAAAAGATGTATTTTTATTAAATAGAGTCACATGTTCACGATCGACTTGCATACGATATTTGTTGGAGTCTGATTCTGCCTTTTAATGGTTGGATTCCTCTGTGATGATGATCTATAAATAATGAAGCAAGGGCTCCATCTAGCAAGAAGAATGGAACGTAAGGTATTTAGAGGATTATCGAGCAAGACATACAAGGAGATCGAGGAGGAGAGAAAAGTGCGGCGGATGAAGCCAATGGAACATAAGTTGTATCTTGATAACAAGATTGATAAAATAATGCTCAATGTTGTTAATTGTAATCAAGCTAACAATTTCAAAGTTGATAAGATATACCGCCAGAAAGAGAGGAAATAAGGGGTTTTGTCACTTTTTTGTGTTAGTGTTGTTAGACTATCACCACTTTAATAACTTATGTTTTAAAGGCACCAAAATAAGTGACTTCTAAAAATACCCTTACTTTATATATTTTTTATTATATCTCTAACTTTAACTTTCTCTTACTTTTTAAGCTGTCTAAAGCATATTTTTCTCTCTCTAACTTTAAAATCTCTGTAAATTGAAATCGGATCAAACTACATCTCCTTCTCCAACTCGTGGTCGTCGAGAACAAATCTCAATCTCCGTCTTTTTCTCCTCTTTGATCCAGCTACAAATCAAGTTAAGGTAATCCCATTTCTTGTCTTGTTTTGGTTTTGAATGTTCCATTATTAACGATGTTGAGGTAGTTAGGTTTAGTTGCACTATCTGGAAAATTCAAAAGTGTCGGGATATGTCTCCAAAAGTCTCGGAATATGTTAAGAAAAGTCTCGGAAACTAATAGCTAATGCAAAAGTCTCAAACGAAAATCTCAAATACTTGTATAACATGTTCCGAGACTTTTAGAGACATTTTCGAGACTTTTGGAGCCATTTCCAATACTTTCATTTATATATCTGAGACTTTTCATTAATGTTCGGAGACTTTTGTTTAATATATCCGAGACTTTTATATGTCTGAGACTTTTGTATAATGCTTACTAAAGTCTCGGATAAAAGTTTTGGATCGGTGACTTTTGAAATCGTTTGTACTTTTTGGGAAAATATGTAATTTTTTTTTTTATAGATTTTCCAAAAAAGTACAATCAATTTCTAAGTCTCTAAGAGTACTATAAAAATCTCGAATAGTATTACAAAAGTCTTGGAGAGCTCAACAAAAGTCTCGAAGAGTATTATAAAAGTCTCAGAAATCCTCCCTTTGGCTTTTCAAGACTTACTGGGACAATCCTAGATTCCACTGGATTGCCTCAGTAAGTCTCAAAAAGCCAGTGGGAGGTTATCCGAGACTTTAGTTTAATTCACCGAGACTTATTAACCATTTTTCGAGACTTAATAATCCAAGTTTTATGCATGATCAACTTTAAGTTTTTATTCATTTTTATTTTTATAATCCCCACTATTATTATGTTTTATGATACCAACTTTATTTTGTTAATATATTTTTGTCCATAAAAATGGATCGGTTAGAATAGTTATATCCTATAACGGTCGATGAGAGCAACTAACAGACGAAAGTCAGAGGTTTGTTGGCTCTGATAATCAGGGATTATACGTGTCCAAGAATATGACTTTTGAAGAGCTGCTGGCGCGTGTGCAGTCTATTGTTAAATATGATCCTAACAAATACAATATTGATCTACAGTCAATATCAATTGTTCCTGGCACTACATATCACACATTTATAAGAAACGACGATGATATTAAGTTTATGATAAGGGAAGATAGAGTGATTCCTCAAGTATGTGTTAGCCTAATTGAAAGAAGATATGGATGTGTGATGGGTAATGACATCCCTTTTCATGAAAATCCCCAACATTATTCATCCGTCAACAGTAATAACCAAATGTTCACACAACGGAGTGGAATGTATAATGATGGAAATCCCCAAGGTCCAGAAAACATTTGCATTGTCCCGCTTCCAGTAGTTGACCTTGCAGGTGACGTTGAACCTCATTTTAACAATTACTTTGGGCGTCAATTTGAGGCGAATGTGGACCCAAATATAAAGCCGAATATAGAGCCCAATTATGATCATGTAAGTGACCATGAAAACGTTGTTGAAGAACATATACAACGCTAGACTTAAGTAAGACGTGTACATGGTGACCGTCCCCGTGGTAGTGCACTGGGTATGTTAGGGACATCCGATGTCCCGAAAAATCTTAATCTCTCAGCTTCCGATAATCTGTCAGCTTGGGTTATTCCTGGATCTAAAGCATATTCATTTGGTCAAGTGAACAACACCATGAGATCACTTGAACCTAACACCATGATTTACCAAGGTCAATTTTTTCCCAAAAAAAAAAAAAAAAGTGATTTAAAGAGGTTAGTAGGTCTTTATGTATTGAGTGAGAACTTTGAATGGAAGGTGAAAATGTCTAACAAGTCAGTCTACATTTAGTGTGCTAGATTGACAAATGTACGTGGAAATTAAGAGCAGTGGGGAGAGATGAAGGTACATACTTTCAAGTAAGAAATTTTGTAAGTGAACACAGTTGTCCATTAGAGGAGGTCCACCGGCGCCACCGACGGGCTATTGCGGTCATAATTGGTGAAGTTATAGCCCCTAGACTCCAACAACACGATGGTCGTCTAATACGACCTAAAGATATAATTATGGATATGAAAACAATGTATGACATCCAAGTTATGTACAGTAGGACTCATAAGCCTTACAATATGCATTGACATTGACCTATGGATCGCATGAAAAAACGTTCCAACTACTGCCATCTTTTGGTTATATTCTGGAACAACAAAATCTTAGCACAATCACATAATTACAGTGCACAGAGGACAATAAATTTTTGTACTTCTTCATGGCATTAGGGGCTTCAATTAGAGGTTTCCGACGGTGTATGCGTCATGTGAATGTTGTTGACGGTATCTTTCTAAAATGGAGATGTGTGGGTACAATGTTTGTGGCAATATCACAAGATGACAATGAACAAGCATATCCAATAGCTTTTGGTTATGAGGATTCAGGAAACAACGCTTCTTTGGAGTGGTTTTTGGATTGCTTGAAGGGTGCCCTCGGTTATATTGAGAATTTGGTTTTCATTTCCGATCGACATGCAAGCTTAGAAGCAGGGATATCTAGCATCTTCCCATATGCAACCCATACTATATGTGCTTGGCACTTTACTGAAAATATAAAGAAATGTTTCCATATAAAAGATGTAGCACAGATAATGTTTGCAGCAGCGAAATCATACCGAGAATTGAAATATAACCGGCACATGGAGGAGTTACATAACCTGCACCAGAATAAGTTCGATTATGTTGTCCATGCCGAACTAGAAAAGTGCTCCCGTGTCCATTGTCCCGAACGAAGGTATAGGTTGATGACAACTAATGTTGCTGAGTGCCTGAACTCATGCTTGATATTTGCACGTAAACTGCCACTGATAACTTTGGCTGAGTTCATAAGGGATATGTTGCAACATTGGTATTATGACCGTCATCGAGCTGCACAGTCCATGCGTCACCAATTAACTGACGTTGCATAATTGGTGATCTCGAAACGTATTGAGAAATGTAATTACATGACTGTAACTCATGTTGATTGTAACATATTCTTGGTTAAATTGAAAGGAGATCGGTGGATGGTTAACTTGTTGCAAAAGACTTGCATATGTAAGAAATTCCAAATAGATTATCTACCTTGTTCTCATGCACTTGGAGTGCCTAGATAAGTTGAATTCTGTGAAATATTTTGAAGTTTCTCATATTTTATTATTTATTTAACATGTTTCGTTCCATTATTTCTGGAAGCGAAACTGGAATTACACTTCCCTATGTGCAGACTACTAGTACTAAAAGAGGGAAACACTTATGGACGCATATTCAATGTCTATCATGCTGATAGGCAGGGGCGAATGTATGGGGGCCCATAGGGGCCATGGCCCCCCCAACCGATAAAAAAAAAACTATTATAAATTAAATTAAAATATGAACCAATAATATATATATATATAAACTATTATACATAAAATGTGATATATATAGTAGGTGATAATATTCTCTTATCCTTTTATTATTTTAATAATATAAATTAACTTATAATATTTGTTTTCATAGTTCTAATGACCATGAAAATAAGAGATAAAATCAATCCATTTTAATATTTTAATTTCATATTATTTCATACGTTATTACCTAATCTAGTGTATATTATATATGAGTAATGCTAGGTTTCCCAAATTTTTTTCTCAAATTCTTTCTCAAATTTATGTAGCACGTGAGATGTCAACATCTTATAAATCATGAAAATTATATGGTGAATGATGTGATGCTGACATCTCACGTTCTACAAACATTTGAGAACGAGTTTGGAAAAAAAAAATGGGAAGTCTAACATTATTCATTATAATATATATATATATATATATTTTACTAGAACAAACTAAGTAAATATTAAAATCTTATAACGACTACATTTATTGTTTATTTTGTTAGGTTAAATATTAATCTGATTTTGATAAATTTACTTTATTAGTTTATTATTTAATTTTTTTAAAATTATTATAAGTTAATTTGGTTTGACATGAATATTATAAAATTAAGTTACAAGTATGTAAATTATTATGATTTAAATATATCAATGGTATAATGATATTTTAATTAAGCTATTGAAGTTTATATTTTATAAGCTATGAACTATTAAAATATATTTTTTTCAGTTATGCATACTGTTAAGAATAAGCATAAATTTTACAACAAAATAAAATATGTTTTTTCATACACTCTTCGATTATGTAATTGAAATGGAAATTAAGAAGAAAATTAGATTGATTTGGTTATAAATAATTTTCTAGATATAAAATAGACATGTTACATTTTAATTAGTTAATGTTTATTTTATTTATTTATTTGAATCATTACTTTTAACACCAAACGGTATCATATTTTGTTGAAAAGTATTAGGTGCAGAATTCCACATTTTTTCTTGTAAAGGATTCCTACTAACCTACAATATTAGTTTTTGCGCCCACCCCCCCCAAAAAAAAAAAAAAAAAAAAAAAAAATTAAAATCTTAGCTTCGCCTGCGGTAGGGCATGCAATACATAGGTAGTCTTCAGGAACATAAGGCAGTGTGTGGTATTACCTCGAAAATCAAAGGACAAACGACAAAGCTGATTAGGATTCGTGACCCGAGGGTAATTTCCCTCCGTATCAAAGAGGACATCCACACAGAAGTGTAGAAGACGTGGAGAAATCGGACACAATAGTAGACAGTGTACTAACCCTCCAGCGCTTCCAAGCAGCAATAGCCAACCTGCCTCTGATCAATATCGTAGCAAGTGTAGCGTGTGCCACCAAATCGAGCACAACAAACAAACATGCCTAAACAAGGAGACAAATCCAAGGACCCAATAATCCTGAATGAATGAAGACTCTTATCTTATTTGTACACATACTTTTAAAAATGATGTAACTTTATTTACATGTACTTGGGATTGTTCCAGTAAGTCTCAGAAAAGGTGTGGGAGACTTTTGTTCCGAGACTTTTCATTTATATGTTTTGAGACTTTTCATTTATATGTTTCGAGATTTTTAAATTATTTGTCCGAGACTTTTGTTTAATATTTCTGAGACTTTTCATTTATATGTCCGAGACTTCTATATAATATATAAAATACTTATTTGTTAAAACTTTGTTTTGTTTTGATTGTATGATGATTAAATTGATGACTAAATTAATGCCACATGTACATCTGATGCAAAATATTACAACAATCATATGTACATCCAAAATGATATTATAGAAAAGTGTTCAACAAGCCTTTGAGTTACAAAAAACTTCAATGGCCATCTTCAAGCGTCTTCCTTCCATCTAAATATCTTTCCACTAAAACTTCTTCTTTCTTGCCACTATGTGCTCGATCAACAACAGTGTATGGGGACCAAAGTTACCCCTATTAAAAAAAACACAACAAATATGATTTCAATTAAATCAATAACGTGATTTCTACGTCGTCAACATTTTCCACTTTTAACTTACCCCCTTGATTGTTGTGGCACATTAGTTTTTGATATTATGGCCATATATATCTAATCATCATCCATCTTACAGGTCTTCTGATCATTCATTCTGTTCGTATAAAATCCGATCTATGACAACATCGATGGTAACAACCACCATAAGTAAGCAACTTGTTTGTTCATATGGCTAAATGGAACCTCCTGTATAAATGGATCGTAAAACTGGATCGGCCATTCTATAAGATCAATGTTGGCCATAATCTAATGACACCCTCCGACGTTGCACGTCACCAAAAGCTACAATGAAATATAAAGTAATTTAAGATACATTAAAATAAAAAATCGAATATCCAATTTCATTTCCAATACACTCATCGTGTTAACCTCGTGTCATGGCAAACATCCAGAATGTCTAGTTCTGCAGGCCCAAACAAGAGCGTCCTCGTCCCAAGTGTGAGTCAGCACGGACCATGTGTCTGGTAATGTGTCGACATCACCGAACATATTCACCCACTGGATGTATATATATGTATGTTTAAGAATTAACCATATAAGCATCGTCAGAATGTAGTCATAAGTCTCGGATAAAAGTCTCGGTAAATGTTACTAAAGTCTCGGCTTAAATTCTCGGATCAAGTCTTGGAAAGTGTTACAAGTGACTCGGATAAAAGTCTCGGTGAGTGTTACAAAAGTCTTGAAAAATGTTATAAGAGTCTCGGTGAGTGTTACAAAAGTCTCGGATTAAAGTCTCGAATCAAGTCTCGAATAATGTTACAAGAGGCTCGGATAAGTCTCAGTAAGTGCTACAAAAGTCTCGAATTAAAGTCTCGGCGAGTGTTACAAAAGCTTTATTGATCCGTGACTTTTGTAACATCAGAATGTATTCAACATGCAAGAAAGTCTATGTCTCAAGGATGAACAACAAAAAACTTACATAGAATTGTGTATCAATGATCTCTATGCTCTGACTGTAGACCCAAGGAAAAGCACGTTAGTGCTTCTGCACGATTTGCAAATATACATCCATATGCTGACAAAAGGACCTTAACTAACGTTAAAATACATTTTAAAAAAATGTGCCAATGTGTAAATACATACCGTGTCTTCCAACTCCGCATGGTTGGTTTCGAACAGTTCGAACCAAGAGACTCTGACCTCATTATCCATATCCACATTACGCATGTAGCATTGAAGAAGAATACACATTAAAATTAAGAAGTAGTTATTAGAAATCTCAAAAAATATTACCAACAAGTAGTATGTTATACATTGTCGTTGTGTCCTTCTTGAACCGTTTGTACACGTTCAACCGTTCCAAATCAACTGAATCTGCAGCAAGGCGAAATTTATGGGCTATGGTCTTAGCCTTTTTCGGCTTACATAGGTCAGTGTAGGGGCTAGTTATTTGCCAACTCCGTTTCCGTGCATGCAATGATCATTCAATTGGAAAAACTATGGGATGCTAATAGTAGCCCCTAGGACAATGGTATGATCTCTGAGGCTACAACAGGCAATAAAGTATCTGTGGATACTGGAGTAACAGCAGAGAGAACTTAGGGAACTGGAGGAAGAGTAATGTATGAAGCTGAAGTCTTATGCATGGATGTAGCTGAAAGAGATGAAGGAGATGAAGGAGATGAATGAGTTGGCCCATGTAGTGTTTGTATCATACGAACCAACTGCTCGTGTTTTTCTTGTCTATTCCTTTCACTAGTTTGGATCTCATCCAGTAACTTCCTTTCACTAGTACTGACCACCTCCCATAACTACTCTATGGTGTCCATGACTTCCTTAAATCGACGCTCCAAATGGTTAGGAACTGCCTAAGAAGAAAATAGAATGTCAGAGTTATAGTAAACAATTATTATTTAAAATTGACCTCAACCAATAACAATTTATATACCTCTCGTGTCTTTGTATGTGTCTTTGTGTGACCTATAGTGCCTTCACGAGCATGCCCTTGTATAGGTAGCCTCAACACCAACAGAAGGTGTATCCGTAGCCACCATATCAGAAGATCGCACTATTTTCGTGCCCGTTACTAATGGGACACAAGTGGACCTAACAACTGTAGGGTAATTGCTCAAGTTAGGAGAATAAGAATCAAACGTCTTCGCTGAATCAGGATTAGGGTACAAACAGCCTCCCTCGTTTATCCCCTCGTAGTACTATTGACCCCTCTCTGCTTCCGTAAGGGTCAATTCAGCTTCCGTAAACATCTTAAATTTTATCAAAAAAAAATGACATTATAAATTTGTCCTCGAAATCATATTCAACAAATTCCAATAGATAATTACATTTGCAATGAAAATCTTAAACAGTTTATCTGCACTCAGTCGCCCCGTCAACTCCCACTTTAGAATACGCAGGAAGTCACCTTCTTCCCTACGAGTGGCGAATTGCATGGCAAGGGTTGGGATAAGTGGATAACTTAATAAGCAAAAACCTATAACATATCTAATGAAAATATAATTGGTTAGTTGGAAAAAATAAATTCAATAAATAAATTATTGGTAGTCATCAAGTTTAAAAGTCTCACTAATAGTGCGTATGCAAACCTGAAAATATTGTATATATTCTTCTTTTTGTGTAGTGCCTTTTTGAACCCAAAAATGGAGGTCATGTACACATACGAACCCCATGAGAACGTATCCAAGTCCTCAACAAACGCACCTGCCATACAGGGACGGAATGCCTCTCATTCAATCTGTGTATTACAAAGTTCTCCATCAATATCAAACATAGCTTCACTGTATCAAATGGTTGTTGTCATTGACCTTGCTGAATCCGAGCTTCAAGTTCGCTGAAAGTCACCACATCTCGACCACCAAAGTACCTTTCGTGTATGCCATTCTCCACCTCATAATATACATCTGTGTCGAGGATGGCTCCAAACTTCAGCCCAATTATCAAACAAAACTCCATCCTCGAAAAATGGACGCTCTGGTTACCCAACATGAACCTCACCTCATTGGTGGGTCCGTTGTGGTGTAACTCATACGCAATAGCAACCGATGCATAACACCACCAGAAAACTTCATTCCGCGCTGCATGCTTAGAAAATGGCCAAAACAAGAGCCATAAAACCTCTCCCACTCTTGGATTGCATCTTTTGCTAATCCGGAAATTGCGTCCTCCATTACTTTGAGAAGTCCAAAGTGGTTGTGTTGGGTGATTTTTATGCCCTCCAAGTACCATTGACTCTCTTTGGAATTTTTAAGTTGACCATCATATTCACCATCTGCAATTCACAACCAATATGCATACATAATTTAAAACAGAGGTATGAAAATTTCCCCAATAAGTCTCGGAAGAAAATAGAGAAGTCTTAGAAAGTATTTAAGAAGTCTCGAACATTTTATCAAAGTCTCAGAAAATGAAGCTTATAGAAAATTCTACTAAAGTCTCAAATCAAAGTCTCGAAAAGTGTTAAAAAAATCTCGGATCACAAAATAAAAGGTCTCGGAAAAATTATCCAAAAGTCTCGAAAAAAAGTCTCAATGAGTGTTACAAAAGTCTTGGATTAAAGTCTCGAAAAGTGTTACAAAAGTCTCGGGTAAAAGTCTTAGACAATGTTACAAAAGCTTTATTGATCCGAGACTTTTGTAACACTCTATGAAACTTTTATCGAGACTTTATTGTTCCGATACTTTTACAACATGCTCCGAGACTTTTACTAACCTATTTACTGTTTGTCATCTTCCCCAATCTAACCCTAGAAACCAGAAACCAGATCTAAAATACAAAACGAATGAATAACCCAACAAAACACAATCAAATCGGTATTCAAAATCAAATCGTTAAAGTTACATGCCTTGTTTTTAACTAAAATCGAAATAGAAATGCTCAAGAAATCGTCGTCATCTACTGTCGAAATCCAATCGGTTGGCTGCTCTGAACCGTTGCAGTAACTTCTCCCTCTGCTCTTTCAAGTTTCTTAGTGTTAAATGAAAAATAAAAAGTAAAAATAAAACTAGACTAAATGGGGGCATTTTTGGAAGAAACCAACTTTAGGTACCTTTTAACATAAGTTATTAAAAAAGAGACAGCATTAGGCCATTTAATTTTTGAACTCCCCAAATCATATTACAGTCTACAGAGATTTGTTTAGGTGGCGGTGGCGGTGGCGGTGGGGTCCAGCTGATGCGGCCAATCAGGCTTACCGAACCAATCGGCCGGTTGATGGGAACGATGCCGGAGATCTTCGAAGGCGGGTTTCGCAGTGTAATCAGACGAGCGGTTGTGATCGGTAACGGATTCTCCGGCGCAGAGAATCAGTCCATCGGATTGGTTCGAGCACTTGGACTCTCAGGTCGGCATTCCTTATACGTGAGTGCTCTCTATATCACTATATGTATATGTAACAGTGTTTTGATTCAAATTTGATTGTTCACGTTATAATAAATTACATTGTCATGAGCTAATAGTTTAAGTCGTTTGTTTGAGTTCCCAGTAGATGATTTTTTGCTTTTGTTGGCGATTATTTTGATTAATTTATGCAGCGTGTTACAAGACCAAGAGGGGGAGTCAATGGGTGGCTTCATTGGCTTCCGGTTTCGCTCCACAAGAAAGTGGATTATTTGGTTAAACGAATTTGTGGTGATTCAAGGTTTCAGTTAACGTCACCTGTAAAAAATGGTAAAATAATCATATATGATTCTCTCTGAATTAACTTTTTTTTTTTTTTTTTTTTTTTTTGTCTGAATATAACGGTGTTTGATTAATGGAGAAAACACTCTGGGTGGTAGTGTAGGTTTGTCGCAAGTTTTGGAAGCTGATGCAAAGCAGATTGCAAAAATTGCTCATCAAACATTTGATAGGTGTGCACTTTTTCATGCCTATATTGTATAATTAGATATCATGGAACTTGTAAGCACTGTTCATGGCCTCTAATCACTTAGCAAAATATGTAACAAATCAATTCGATGGTTTCGTTGGGCAGTGAGATCTTTTCTTGCTCATTTGATAAACTTGTCAATTCTTCTATTTATAGGGATGGCCCACTGTTGGTGGTTGCATCTGGTCGGGATACCATTTCTATTGCTAGCTCCATAAAACGGTTAGCCCCAGAAAATGTTTTTGTCGTTCAGGTCAAACTTTATTCCTTTCATTTTTCTTTATTAGTAAGTGAACTAGCATTCACAATATGCTGATACTAATTATTCGGCGGGTTTTTGGTTTTTGGAGCGCTTTCACATTTTCTTGTTCCTTCTTTGAATCCAGTTGTTAAAGTTATCTATTCCAATACGGAAGATTGATTTCCATTTTGTTCTGTTATTTTTGCTGCCTTTGACATTGCTCATAGAATCCAGACTCTGCCTTTTTTTTCCGCAGCTTTAGATTACTCTGGCTATATAGATGCTTGTAGAAGAATAATGATTTGGAAATTATCAGCTATCATTTTGCTTCTTTTTTATTTTTCTTTTTGCCTTTATATCTTTCTGTCAATGAGAACAGAACAGGATTCCATACTTTAATTTTAGTATTTTTTATCGCTCTCTATTGTTCCATGTATTCTTTATTTAAATTTTAAACCGTGAATGTAATATATTACATTTTGTTTCGATTTATTCTTTCCTAGATTTTTCCTTGGTTCTTATGTAGGTATCATGCATTGATTACTCTTTTAGGAGTACTGGCATACATAGATAACTTCTAATGGTTTCATTCCCCTTTGAAACCATTTTACAGATACAACATCCAAGGTCACATTTGAATAGGTTTGATTTGGTGATTACTCCCCGTCATGATTATTACCCATTGACTCCGGATGCCCAAGAGCAAATTCCTTGGTTTCTGCGGAGGTGGATAACTCCACGTGAACCTCCAGCCAGACATGTGGTATGTACTTTGATTATGAACTCATACGATTGGATTCTGAAGTTCAGGAAAACTTTTGTTGCCGACTAATATTAGCGAATGTTTATTGTTATTTATTACAATGGTTGATGAAGCTCAGATTCCGAATTCCAATCTCAGGTTCTCACAGTGGGAGCTCTTCATCAGGCTGACTCTGCAGCGCTTAGGACTGCTGCTTCTGCCTGGAATGATGAGTTGGCAGTGCTCCCGAAGCCCTTGCTTGTGGTTAATGTTGGAGGTCCTGCAAGTAATACGCCATACCATACATTTAATTGTTTTTTTATGAATTGTGATTTGCATTTTCTCTTGTTGCTGAGGGGCTGATCATGTTTGATTCCTCCATTTGAATTATCGATCGACCTTGGTGCCATCTATATAAAGATGTTCAACATATTCTTTAAAGAGATACTATCAGCAAAAGTCATTGTGTAATTTAAGAACTGGGAAATTTACACTTTGGTCCAAACTTTAGACTTCTGGATGAGGATTACTGCTATTTGATCCCAAAATATGTAAGGAAACCAAAGAAAGTTTTTTTTTTACATTATCCTTTCAGGATTTTCATATATCTTGTTGATCATCAGCAAGACAGCAATTATCAGGTCCTAGATTGGATTTGGTTTTTTTCATTTTTATTTTGCAGTTGGAACAGTGTTTCTTGTGTTGAATTGTTAAGGTTTTGAACTAAACCATATTCGCAACTTCCTTAATTCTTTTCCCCCCTTTTTCCCTAGCCAGTGCTTTATGTTTAAAATTTGCTATGTTTGGATCAAATTTTCTACAGAAGTATGTGTTGTTTCTCCATGCATACCTTGTACATGGAAATGTTCATATTTTACCTCTATGTTTCAATTGGAATAGTGACTATCTTAAATAAGAAAACTTTGCACCTTGATTTTTTCATAGGTAATTGTCCATATGGGGTTGATCTTGCAAAGCAGTTAACCAAAATGCTGCGAAGTGTTCTTTGGAGTTGTGGTAGCATCAGAATTTCATTCTCTAGAAGAACTCCAGAGAATGTATGAGTTCTTTTAGCAAATTCTTTTTTTGATTTTTATTTTCAATCTCACTACTTCTGAACAATGTTATTGACAGGTGGCCAATATTATAGTGAAAGAATTTGGCAATAGTCGTAAGGTTTACATTTGGGATGGTGAAGGTATTAAGCTTTTATAATTCTATGAGAGATTTTTTTAAAAGCGTACTATTAGGAGACTAATTGTTTTTATTTGTGTACACGGCATAGATCCAAATCCTCACATGGGGCATCTTGCATGGGCTGATGCTTTTGTCATCACAGCTGATTCAGTAAGTATGTTGAGTGAAGCTTGCAGTACCGGGTATGTTTGATGTTTGGTGATGAGGATAAACCCCCTAGGATTTTATCATTTTATTATGGTTCAAAACTTGAAATTATACTTTTGTTCTACAGGAAGCCTGTCTATGTTATAGGAGCTGAGCAGTGTACATGGAAATTTTCAGACTTCCAGAAGTCTCTGCGGGAAAGAGGAGTTGTTCGACCATTCACCGGTAGCGAGGATGTGAGTTGCTGGTTCTCCTACCATATTCCTTGCTGTGTATTTGTGTACTTAAAAATGCAAATGTTCTTCTTCTTTGAAGCATTGTTATTCATACACTTCCAAAGTAATCTATGAGGAAAGGAAGTTCTGTTTCCCCTTTTTTCTATGTTTACTTGACAGCAAAAAGTATACGAGTATATCCAAAACCTATGGATTGGCCAGAGAGATTTTGTAGCTTTCTTCTCTTTTCTGGTTATTGCAGTTCATTTTTCATCCTATAGTAGCACTCATGCATTAGTAGCAATCATTTCAAAATGACAATTTTTCATGCCTAGGTTGTTTAAAAATATCATTAGGGCCGATATATAATTTCATCTCGAAGGGTCTCACACTCTCACTGTATTCTGCCTCACTGAACTAAGATATATATATATTTCATGCATCCCACTAAAAAAAATATTCCTTTATTTCTGTATTTATTTTTTGAAATACACAAAAGAAATTATTTCATTACACTGATCCTTGATATGATTCTACAGATATCTGAAAACTGGAGCTATTCTCCACTGAATGACCTCGCAGAGGCTGCTAGGCATGTTAATGAGTCTCTTGCTGAGCGTGGATGGAGAATCCATACATAAATGGTTGCTCGGACTGCTTCCAACTTCGGCAGTGTTCCATCCACTTGCTTCCAATTGATCGGAGCAAAAAATGTCTTAACAGATGTTCCATTTTACTAACACCCTGCAAAAGTATTCTTTCTTTTGAAATGTAGTGGCAGCAGATTATACCACGTTGACGATATGTAATTCTGATTCTTTAATTGATACGGCTATTCTTTGTTCGTACTTCTTCATAGATGTGCAATTTGAAAATGTGAGGGCTTTTGACGCTGACTATAATTTTTATTTTGCCAATAATACAAATAGGTTTGTAACAGTCTATTGTCTTAACCCCCTTAATAGAAAGGTAATGATATGGTTGGCCAATTATCACTTGTAATTTTGTGTTTGGCATAACTTGGAAGGAAGAAATGAGTTTTAAACAGAAATGGCCCCATCTCTCATGTATGATGAATTGATGATTGATGAGTGATGACCAAAAGAGATCCAGTGGCTTGAAACTAATGGATTAGGGAAGGCTATATGGTTTAGTTGTTGACTGATTTAAGTGAGTTGGTATTTTGTCTTGACTTTATCATGATTTCCTAATCCATACTTTAAAATAATTATCCAATTTATTTGGTTGACTTGATTATTATCTGTCTCTCACATTTCTCTCTGCTTGTTTTGTGTTGAGTGAAGAAGAAAGTAAGCAACAACTCCCCTTACTCTTCTTTGCTTCTCTTATAAAAGCTTCCTCCACTCAGTCATCTTCATCACAACCTTTCAGTTATCTAGTTAATTCATACTCTAAATCTCTTATTATCACAAGAATGAGGAGCGATTCGACCAGCATTGATGTTCCAGAATCAAGCGCCGCTGCTAAGGGAAAAGCACCTCTTATACCAGCTCCAAGGGCAGAGAAGGCTGGATACAAAAAGGGTTTAGCAATATTTGACTTCATTTTAAGACTAGGTGCTGTGATATGTACTCTAGTTGCTGCTGCTACCATGGGAACTAGCGACGAGACTCTTCCATTTTTCACTCAGTTCTTTCAGTTCGAAGCTAGTTATGACGATCTTCCCACATTTACGTACGTTGTTTCTGTTTCCTATGACGTTATTTGAACACCATTATTAATCACACACACATGCATATCTGCTGATATGCATCTGTCATTGAAAATCAATCATATACTACTTGAATATCACTACAGAAACTGAAACATTCATGTATGCAGGTTTTTCGTCATTGCAATGGCAATAGTTGGTGGCTACCTGGTGCTTTCGCTTCCCTTCTCTGTCATAACCATTATTCACCCAAATGCAGCTGGACCAAGGCGGCTCCTCTTTATTTTGGATACCGTAATATCTCTCAACATTTTTCCACATGAAGTTAATTAAAGACATTTTCGTAGTAAATGATACTAACATAGCAATCTAATTTTCAGGTGGCGCTAACTCTATCCACGGCTGGAGCCTCGTCAGCTGCTGCCATAGTCTACTTAGCTCACAATGGAAATGCAAACACAAACTGGCTAGCTATTTGTCAACAATTCGGTGATTTCTGCCAGAAAATCAGTGGTGCTGTGGTGGCTTCTTTCATTGGTGTTTTTATCTTCATGATTTTGATTGTGCTTTCTTCTTTGTCTCTTCAAAAGCATTAAGAAACAAAAAAACTGTTTTCCAAATTGATTCTCAGTGTTTTTATTTTTCTCCATTTGGTGTCTCTACTCTCTCCTGTATTGCAAAATATTTACAAATGTGTTAGAACAAATTTAATCATGTAATCTACTCCATTGTATTGGAGAAATTTCTATTGTGTTTTGATTTCAATGAGTCCATTCAAGATTTTAATGCCTTCTCTATGATTGAAGATTGTAGACTGCAGTCATATTCGGACTACAGATGTTATCTTATCCCTTGTTTTATCTTGAAATTACTTCTCCGCGGAATGCAAAGTTCGTTCATATTCACACAATATTATGACACAGATTGCATTTACGGATAGATTTAAGAAGATTATAAGGCCCCAATTGTTCAATTTCAAAATTTATGATTGATGATAAGTATTTTCATATTCAAATACATGATCAAAAATCATATAACCAACTCAAGCTTCAAGAACTTGATTTAAGTTTTTACAGTAAGGCAACATAAGGTGAATTTATACATACTACTACACTTACAAGGATATCAATATCATCAGTACTCAACCTGATTCTCCTTCCAATACTTCAGAAATGGGGCTGGGGGTTTTGCATGATTCTTCTGCTGGAAGTTCCTTCTTTAAGAGCTTTTGACACAGGATTGTGTCTTGAAAATTCAAGAAAACATAA
>JAUKTQ010000017.1:0-25000 GCA_035582765.1 Acer negundo | reverse complement strand
AATTGATATTTCAATCTTCTTCTTCTTCTTCTTCTTCTTCTTCTTAGTTAATTATTTAATCAATTTGTTATAATTGTTATAATAGACAACTTCTTCCAACTCTTATTTAATTATTTTTTTTAGTTAACTCTTATTTAATTATTATTTTTAGTTAATTATTTAATAAATTTGTTATAGTTGTTATAATAGACAACTTTTATTTAATTATTATTTTCAGTTAATTATTTAATCAATTTGTTATAATTGTTATAATAGACAACTTCTTCCAACTCTTATTTAATTATTTTTTTTAGTTAACTCTTATTTAACTATTATTTTTAGTTAATTATTTAATAAATTTGTTATAGTTGTTATAATAGACAACTTTTATTTAATTATTATTTTCAGTTAATTATTTAATCAATTTGTTATAATTGTTATAATATTAAAGAAATGTAAAAATTGATATTTCAATTTTCGAAATTTTTCTTCTTCTTCTGACAACTTTTATTTAATTATTATTTTTAGTTAATTTTTTATAATTGTTATAAAATTAAATAAATGTAAAAATTGATATTTCAATTTTCGAAAGTTTTTTTCTTCTTCTTACAACTTTTATTTAACTAAAAAAGACAACTTTTATTTAATTATTATTTTTAGTTAATTATTTAATCAATTTGTTATAATTGTTATAATATTAAAGAAATGTAAAATTTGATATTTCAATTTTCGAAAGTTTTCTTCTTCTTCTTACAACTTTTATTTAATTATTATTTTTTAGTTAATTATTTAATCAATTTGTTATAATTGTTATAATATTAAAGAAATGTAAAAATTGATATTTCAATTTTCGAAAGTTTTCTTCTTCTTCTTCTTCTTCTTCATCACTTGACCTGACAACTTTTATTTAATTATTTTTTTAGTTAATTATTTAATCAATTTATTATAATTGTTATAATATTAAAGAAATGTAAAAATTGATATTTCAATTTTTAAAAGTTTTCTTCTTCTTCTTACAACTTTTATCTAATTATTTTTTTTAGTTAATTATTTAATCAATTTGTTATAATTGTTATAATATTAAAGAAATGTAAAAATTGATATTTCAATTTTCAAAAGTTTTCTTCTTCTTCTTCTTCTTCTTCTACTTCACCTTACTTGACAACTTTTATTTAATTATTTTTTTATTTAATTATTTAATCAATTTGTTATAATTGTTATAATATTAAAGAAATGTAAAAATTGATATTTCAATTTTCGAAAGTTTCCTTCTTCTTCTTCTTCATCACCTGACCTGACAACTTTTATTTAATTTAAAAATTACATTTCAATTTTTTTTAGTTAATTATTTAATCAATTTGTTATAATTGTTATAATTGTTATAATATTAAAGAAATGTAAAAATTGATATTTCAATTTTCGAAAGTTTTCGGTTATCCTACTAGACGCGTTTTTTTCAATTTTATTTTTAAAATATGGATTCCAGTAAATGCTACCAGACACGTATTTGGAATTCAAAAATGAAACTAAATACATTGTTTTCATTTTTATTTTTCTTTTCGAAAAACAAAAACAAAAACAAAGGACAGGCCCTAGTCTTTTCATTTTAATTTTTCCAAGTTCTTGAAAAGGAAATTAATATATAATAAATGTTTCTCCTGTTTTGAGTGATGTTATCTAATGCATATCATTGAGGTCTACTATTCTGGATTTCTCCTCACTTTTCTATGATCAAATAAGTGGAAGCAAACTATGTCATGTCATACTTGACAGTAAAACGATTAGTTCAAATTCCTAATCAGAAAGCTGCAATGAATGACTAAACTTTCCAGTTGATGAAAATAGGAAAAAACAGAGAGAATCCTTAGAAACTAAGGCCCCATCTTGTAGGCTGTTTTTAGCCTGTTTTCGTTTTTATTTTTCAAAAATGATTTCAAATTCGCATTCGGTAACCGTTTTTCATTTTATTTTCAAAATACTAAAACAAAGTGAAAAACAAAACTAATGTTAAAAGTGGAAAATTTGAAAAACAAAAAAAAACTTGTTTTTCCTGAATTTGTTATTGTTTTCCAAATTAATTAACAAAAAAAAAAATTCTTTTTTTCTCTACCAGGTCTCTTCATCGGGCAGCATCTTCTTCTTCCTCCTCCTCACCATCGATCATCGTTACCTGCATCTGGTCGTCGCTCGTCGCTGCCTTCCGCCGATCACCGGTTGCTGTCACCATCGCCGCCATCTTCTTTTTCTTCCTCTTCCTCTTCCTCTTCCTTAGCTCGCTGCCGCCGTCCGCCGCCGTCTTTTTCTTCTTCTTCTTCCTCTTCCTCCTCCTTCGCTGGCCGCCGATCTAGTCTTCTTCTTTTTCTTCCTCTTCCTCCTCCAGTCACCGTTGATCGGCTCTGCATCGCCTCTCACCGCTGATCGCCACTCGTCGCCGCCGATCTGGTCTTCTTCTTCTTCTTCTTCTTCTTCCTCATCAGGTCGCCGCTGATTGGCTCTGCATCGCCTCTCACCGCCGATCGCCACTCGTCACCGCCGATCTTCTTCTTCTTCTTCTTCTTCTTCTTCTTCTTCCTCCTCCGGTCGCCGCTGATCGGCTCTGCATCGCCTCTCACCGCCGATCGCCACACGTCGCCGCCGATCTGGTCTTCTTCTTCTTCTTCTTCTCAACTTTTATTTAATTTAAACTTTTGTTTAATTTAAAAAATTTTATTTAATTTAAACTTTTATTTTTAAAAATTCTTCTTCTTCTTCTTCTTCTGCTTCTTCTGCTTCTGCTTCTGCTTCTCCTTCTCCTTCTCCTTCTCAACTTTTATTTAATTTAAACTTTTATTTAATTTAAAAATTGCATTTCAAATTTTTTTTTTAGTTAATTATTTAATCAATTTAAAAATTACATTTCAAAATTTTTTAGTTAATTATTTAATCAATTTGTTATAATTGTTATAATATTAAAGTTTTCAGTTATCCTACTAGATGCGTTTTTTCTGTTTTTATTTTTAAAATACGGATTCTCTTCTTCTTCTTCTCAACTTTTATTTAATTTAAACTTTTATTTATAGTTAATTATTTAATCAATTTAAAAATTACATTTCAAATTTTTTTAGTTAATTATTTAATCAATTTGTTATAATTGTTATAATATTAAAGTTTTCAGTTATCCTACTAGATGCGTTTTTTCTGTTTTTATTTTTAAAATACGGATTCTCTTCTTCTTCTTCTTCTTCTTCTCAACTTTTATTTAATTTAAACTTTTATTTAATTTAAAAATTACATTTCAATTTTTTTTTTAGTTAATTATTTAATCAATTTAAAAATTACATTTCAAATTTTTTTAGTTAATTATTTAATCAATTTGTTATAATTGTTATAATATTAAAGTGTTCAGTTATCCTACTAGATGCGTTTTTTCTGTTTTTATTTTTAAAATACGGATTCCAGTAAATGCTACCAGGCACGTTTTCGGAATTCAAAAATAAAACCAAATACACTGTTTTCATTTTTATTTTTCTTTTCAAAAAACAAAAACAAAAACGGCTTGCAGGATAGGCCATAGTCTTTTCATTTTAATTTTTCCAAGTTCTTGAAAAGGAAATTAATATATAATAAATGTTTCTCATGTTTTGAGTGAGGTTATCTAATGCATATCATTGAGGTCTATTATACTGGATTTCTCCTCACTTTTCTATGATCAAATAAGTGGAAGCAGACTATGTTATGTCATACTTGACAGTAAAGCGATTAGTTCGAATTCCTAATCAGAAACCTGCAATGAATGATTAAATTTTCTAGTTGACAAAAATAGGAAAAAAACAGAGAGAATCCTTAAAAACTAGTCTTTTCATTTTAATTTTTCCAAGTTCTTTAAAAGGAAATTAATGTATAATAACTGTTTCTCATGCTTTGAGTGAGGTTATCTAATGCATATCATTGAGGTCTACTATTATGGATTTCTCCTCACTTTTCTATGATCAAATAAGTGGAAGCAGACTATGTCATGTCATATTTGACTGTAAAACGATTAGTTCGAATTCCTAATCAGAAAGCTGCAATGAATGACTAAACTTTCTAGTTGATGAAAATAGTTTCATATGCTATATGGATCATCATGAATTCATGATGCTTTCAGTTCCCAAATATACTTCCAATCTAAATCATCCTGATTCTGTATTTACAAAACGAACATATATAAAAAGAAAGTTACAAGATCTGATAGAACTAGTGCATCAGTCGATCAAAAGATAAATTTACATCTCTACCATGATTAAGGTGGATGTACATGAGTTAACAACCAGAAAATTATTGTAAAATTCACCCCTAACATCATGTAAGTTATTGACTGACGATTCTGCCAAGTTAATATATGCAACTAGAAGAGCCATTGCCAAACCTGAAACCTGACTGAAGTATCATACTTGAAGAGACTTGATGTGTCAATGCTTGGTTTCAAGTACCTAAAGGATGTTTAGGTTGGTATTTAGAGGAGGCAGAAGGAGTCGGTTGATCTTTCTTTCTCAACAGCAGCAACAACAACAACGCCGCCAACTCCAATGCCAATGCCAATGCCAACGGCAACATGATGGGCAAGGAGAGAAGCAGCAACGAAACCAGTTGCAACAAGTTGATTTTGACGTCACATCGGAGGCCTGTGACTGTTGTTGCTGCTTCTCAGCATTTTCTTTTGCTGAACCACTTTTTCGACCGTCTGTCAAACTACAAAATCCAGAAAGAATGTCAATGATTTTGTAGGATTTACTCTGCCTATTATGATGTGCACAACATCTGTAGAATGTAAGTTAACTGTACAGACATGAAAATCATAGAAAAGCAATGAGACAAACAAACAAAGAAACTTTTACTACTATGTTATCAATCGATGCTCGATGCATGGTTATAGATAGGGATAGAGAGAAGCATACATGTTAGAAGAGTGACAGCACCATTTACTACAGTTCCAACTGTAGCAGAACGCCCAGCTACAATTAGAACAGGAACAACTTGGCCACCCAAGGTGGCAGCTTGGCCATTTACAGTAGCAGAACGTGCAGCTACAATTAGAACAGTAGCACGATGGCCATGCACACTTCTTCCATCTACACTTCTTTCTGCAACAAAAATTGGGTATACATGCACACTTATCCTTTTTCTTCTTTCTGCAGAAAAAAAGTGCATATTTCTCATTCAGCAATTACTAGAATATAAATACATATACAATAATCAATATGCATGAAGAGGATGTGTATGAGTGTCTCCGGTCTACATTCACGGATATGTACACACGGAATAAAGGGACGTATCTGTTGTGACTCGTAAGCACAAAAATTCAAAGGATAACTAAATGTCTATGAATGGAGCGTCCATGTAAAAATTAGACATGACAGGATGGAAGAAAAAAGATTACTCGAATGTAAGCATATACTAATGATACATGATCAAATTTATCCAACTCTACATACATTGCACAACTTTGTATAAAAAATAAAGCACATCAATGAAGCTACTATAAACATTTGTAACTTGTAAGTACATTGATAACAACTTACATTGGAAAGGCAAAGGAACGAGAGCTCTCATCTGAGATGCTATAAGAGTTTGATGACACTGCTGCAGGTGGTGACCTTTCCTTGCTTAGACTTTCTGCAGTTGCTCTGGTCATATCTTCAGTTCTCTCATTTGAATCTCCAGTTGTTGCTCTTCCCTTCTCAACTTCGATACTCTTTTCATCTGTTTCCACCATGGGAACAGGAGGGTTTGGGCTAAACATGAGCAACTCTCTTGAATTGGTAAGTTCTCCAGACTTGAACAGTTCTGTTCCTAACATAACTTCTCTGGGGAAACTGTTATTGCCTATTTGAATGCTAAATAAAGACTCATTGGAAGCAGCACTCCAGTCTTGTGGTGTTAAGGATTTATCGTTTTCAAAGATGGAGGACGGGATCCTTTGAGGATCAAACCTTCCAGATCGGTCCATCACTTGGATCGGAGGGGATTGGGTTGGTGGTAATCCATGGGATACCTGAGAAACTTGACATGTTGAAGTGGGAAGTTGAGATGCATTATTAAGTTCTGATGAATTGAAAGGGTTGCTGCTGAAAACAACATTTCTATCATCTTTTGATGCTGGTTGATTAGTAAACTCTTCAGCTTTGAAAGAGGAAGAAGTAGGTAATCTGGACATGCCATGTCTTTTTGTATCCACTTGGAAAAGATCTTCTGAAGATACTGACGAAGATGAAGAAGAGATAGACCTTAACTTTTTGGTTGGAGAGAATAGACCGCCACTTTCGTAAAAAGGATTGTTCGGATGCATTACCGTATGCTCATTGCTATCAATCACGTTAAATAATGATGAATCAATTTCCAAGTGTTCATGACCTCCAGTACCTTCAACAATAACCTCTGGGTTTATATCAAAGAAATCACTACTTCCAGTTCTAGCAGTAACCTCTGGATACGTTTCTAAATGCTCACTGCCACTTGGCTCTGTAAATATATTTGGATGTTTATTGTCTTCACTAAAATTGAAGTCCTGTGGATTACTATCTTTTGGACCCATATCTGAAATATATCAATAAGAATCAGGTTTCAAATGCTTTCTTACTTACCAAACAATTCAACATACGGTGGCATCTATGACATGTTGACAATAACAATTCGATAAAACGAGAGAAATCTTTTATGCCGAAACCATACATTCATGAAGGCATATAAAGCTGTAGCGTATTCAATGGGGAGAAAAGACAATTCAATCAAGGTTATAATCTCTTTAACATTACAGAAGCATCAATGCAAAAGCCCAAATCCAACTGTTCAAAGCTGTTGTAATTGAATTCCACAATTTGTTAAATGTTAAAGGTTCCATACTTCATAAGAAATTCAAAAAAGCTTCCATATCTCTTCAAAATAACTAAGAAGCAGCTCCACCTCATACCTACATTTTGATTATTCCACGATCTGTATATGTTAATTCACCGATAGCATTGATATCCTATTCCTATATGTATTTTGTGACAAATTTCTTCACAAATGATCCATAAATTTTCCTTTCCTTTATTGCTTGAAATAGCAGTTGAAATCATACGAAACCAATATTCCATAATAACATCAATTAGGTATACAATTATGCTAAGTTTTGATATACCATTGAATTAAAGCTTATAAAATCACAATTAGAAACAAAAGCATGAAAGATGAGAGAAAAGGAAAAAAAAAAACTCACATGATGTCCTTACATGCAGCCCCTAAAATCAACTCGCCGGAAGCTGCACCGGCGATCAATACCTCTTTCTTTACTGCAAACCAAAATACACAAAAGATCCTAAAAAATTTGTACAATATTAAATGAAAAACAATAATAAAAATACACAGATGATGAAAAAGAATGTACCTGCAAAAACGTAAAAGTGAGTGAGGAACTGGCGGAGACTGAAATCGAAGTCGGTGTTTTTGATAGATATTTGGTTGAATAAATCGGAGAAAATATAGGAGGAAATAACAAAAATCAAATGAGATATCTGAAGACGGAAGGTTTCGCGAGTATTTCGGCGCCTTTTTATTTATATATTTTGGTAACAAACCACAGGTCTACAGGGCAGCAATTCGCGCCATCTCCAACTGTCATCAATCCCATACGGTGAGTTTTTTTACGTTTTAAACTTTGCTTTTTACGTGGCGAGTTTTAACTGGCCAATATCAACATTCAACACCACACTTGGCTCCTCCACAGAATATCTGATGTTGTTAAAACGTTTTTGGATAAGTTTTTAGTTAGTTTGCTAGTCAAAAAAATAAAAAAATAAAAATAAAAAAAATAAAAAATTGGCACAGTCAAAATCCAGTTACAATAATGTTTTATTTATTATTTTTACTTATGATGGAATTTTGATTTTACCTTCTAACGTATTCGTTGGTCATTTAGTTTACCAATATCTTAGGTTCGAATCTTATAATAGAATTTAGATCCTTTTAGTTGATTTTTATCCCGACCTAACTATATCCGTTGAAATGTGTAATCATAGATTTATTTCTTTTTCCAAATCCTTTGTAATAACCCATAGATGTGATTCACTAATTTGTCTTCGTGAGATATAAAATATGGATCGGTCATTAGTCATTGAATTGTATACTATTTCGATGAGATCAAATATTAGTTGCTCTCTAGTTATTAGTCACTGTGTTCTAGTTACTGAAGGGGTATAGTTGTATAACCAAAATATAAAACATTTTACGATTTTAGTAATACACAAATATAGTTTATATACTAGCTTCAAAACATTTTAGTAACATACAAATATAGTTATATACTAGCTTCAAAGAGTCTATGTTTTTTACATTCATCCTTAGTAAAGTAGTTATGCATTTTCATCGACAGAGATATGAGTCTAACATTTCCAAGTTGTGTTTGTAGTGGATTGATCTCTCAGATCCCGACAAATCCCTAACCCTATCGGTATCATATTTGAACAAAAAAAATCAAATGTTTTTTTTTTTAGCTTTATATTCAAAAAGTATATATTTGAAATCTGACATTGACCATGTAAGTGGTCTACTAAGATTTAATAAGAACAACTGTGACAAACACAATTCGAAAAACAATTCTCCTACCGGGAGAGAAGCATAACTCAAAAAATTACTCCTATTGTCGGAAGAAATCTACCCATACTTTATAATTTTATAAATAAAAATTAGACTCAAACCATTATAAGATATATGAAAGGAAAAGTGTATAAATTAATTTGAGTTATGTTTTTTTTTTAATAGAGTAATGCTATACAACATAAATAATCAACCTAAATAATGTGGCAAGTGAGTTATCATCACCATGCACAATATGAAATGATGTGGTTAAAGAAAAAATCAATTGTCACATCATTTAGGTTGAAATTTGGACTGAATTTTTGAGTTGTTTAACATTAGTGTTTTGAATATAACTTTATAAAATGACGAGATGATGTTAGTCTAGTGGTTAACCCTCACACTTGCACCACGAAAATGTGAATTTGAGTCCCCCCTCCCTAAAAAACCCTGAATTTATATAATAGTGTAACATTTAAATATATATATATATATATATATATAACTTTATATAATGATTTTGAAGATTACTATGTTGCTATTAAAAATTTGAGGGCTAACATATGAATTGATGGGTAAGGTAGACAAAGCACGAGTCTTGAAATTAAAAAAACAAACTATCCTTTTAATAATTATAATAAATTGCATCATAAAATTTCAATGTTATTGAAGGTGGTAGAAAGACGAAGAGTTTGCACTATACTTAAATGGATTATTATATGAATGTGAACAGTGGCGGAAACAGAAGTCTTGAGAGGGGTTAATAATAAAAATCTAAATTTTATAGTACTACTACATAAAATAGTAGAATACGCATTTAAAGAAAAACAATTTATTATTATTATTATTATTATTATTATTATTATTTTATTTTTTATTTTTTCTAGTGGCCTAGCCTCCTTGACGATCTGACTAATAATAAAAATATTATTTAAGTAGATATACACATTCATAGATTTCATAAAGTAAATTGCAAACTCTTCATCATCCTACCATCTCCATTAAATTCAAAGTTTTATGATCTTTATAAAGTATTATGGTATTATTTTTTTCATTTTGTAATCATTATGAATTACAATATTATTAAATTGGAAAGCTTTAAAAAGAACTATTACATGTTGTATTTGGGACTTGAAGTCTTGAGGAATAAAAGAATATATTTTCTCTTGTTTATGGTTTATGTTCTTATTTATTTAAATTATGGGTAATTACCTTAATAGCCATCAACTTATACCATAACTATCAAAATAGCCACCAGATAAGGAATTGGTTTCAAAATGGCCATCTTGGCAAACACTATTACACTAATGACCATTCCATCTAATTCCATCTATTTCCATCAAATTCTATCCCATGTGTTGTATTTTAGTAAATAAGTGGATGACATTAATTTATTTTAAATATTTTTTGGAAATCAATTTTTTCTTTTGTTTTTTGAAACAGATAATTATATTTAGTGTGTGTATATATGTATAACATATCTCAAACATATATATATATATATATATATATATTGAAAAGATTAAGGCTACAAAATCTAAAAATTCTAAAAAATATATTTGAGATAAGTTGAAAAGAATATATATATATCTTTTTTGAGAAGATTAAGGCTACAAAATCTAAAAATTCTAAAAAGTATATTTGAGATAAGTTGAAAAATATATATATATATATATATATATTCTTTTTTGAGAAAGATTATGACTACAAAATCTAAAAATTCTAAAAAATATATTTGAGATAAGTTAAAAAGAAATATATATATATATATATATATATGTTTGAGATATGCTATACGTATATACACACACTAAATATAATTATTTGTTTCAAAAAACAAAAGAAAAAATTGATTTTCAAAAAAATATCTAAAATAAATTAAGTCATCCCTTATTTACCAAAATGCTACTCATTTGATGAAATTTGATGAAATAGACATTAATGTAACAGTGTTTGTAAAAATTATATTTTAAAACCAATTTCCTATCTGGTGGCATTTTGATAGTAGTATAAGTTGATGAAATGGTTATTAGTGTAACAGTGTTTGTAAAATATGATCATTTTGAAACCAATTTCCCATTCGGTAGCTATTTTGATAATTATGGCATAAGTTGATGGTCACCAAGGTAATTACCAATTTAAATTATTTCATAACATTTTCACTTTTTTATTTTTTTTTTATTATTTTTTTAACATATGTATCAAGTTTACATATTAGCATTTTTTTAAAAGAAATACGAAAGCATTTCTTAACCAAAAAAACAAAAACAAAAACAAAAAAACAAAATAATAATAAGAGAAAAGGGGAAATTACACTGCACCCCTTGAAGTTTGGGCTTCATACACTTAGATAGATAAGTTTGTGTATTATACACTCACACCCTTCAAAGTTAATAAAGATAACATTCCATTAGTTTGACTTTGAAAATGTCCAAAATGCCCTTAAGGCTTTAAGGGTTGAAAAAGTAGTTGCAATGAAAATTTGACCCAAGATTAAAAAACTAAAATATTAAGTGTCATTAAAAGAAATTACAAAATCATGGTGTTGAAGATATAAATTTAATTAAACATTTTAACCCTTACTTTTCTATGAAAATAACACGAATAATTTTGTTTCACTATTGCATTATGTAGGTTGTAATTAGGGGCATATCCGGGATTTTTTGTTAAGGTGGGCTAAAACAAATATATATATATATATATATATATATATATAAACTCTCAATAAGAAAACATTATTTTTATTCCACTTTCACTTAATGTAGACAAACATCTTTTTTTTTTTTCTTCCGAAGTATGGAAGTATAGTTTTTCTTACATTTATAACTTATAATATAACACTAGAAATAATAAATTGTAGTTGGAAAATAAATTCATAAAAAATAAAATGAAATAACAAAACACTCACTTAAAATTATAACTAACAAATATAAGACTCTAACTTGTTAATTAGAAAAAATATTTTGTAACTAAGAAAAATATATGAATTAAAATAACTGAAAATAAATAATAGATTAAGAGTAATTTTATACGATCCAAATAATTAATCCAAAATTCAACACAAATTATGTTGCAATTGAGTTGTTAGGTTTAAGATAATTATTAATCGGAGAGAGATGTGTGATGGAGAGAGAAATAATTAATTAATTGGGAGATTAGACTTGATGATATAGAGAGAGAGAGAGAGAGAGAGAGAGAGAGAGAGAGAGAGAGAGAGAGAGAGAGTGTGTATGTGTGTGTGTTGAGACTTGGGACGTGAGTGCTAAGACATAGAGTGTGTGTGTGTGTGTGTTTTGAGATTGGGACGTGAGAGAAGTGAGATTAATAATTTGTTGTAAAAGGCTGACCTGGCTACAGCCCGGGTCAACCCCCCATTAAGGTCCGCCCTTGGTTGTAATAAAAATATTAATAATAATTATAGCATATAAAAAGGTTTGTAACTAGTAAGTCGATAACTAACCCATAAACTTTTGAAATTAATAAAAAAATCCAATTAAATTTATATTTCCAACACCATAATTCTATAATTCTCTTAATGGCATAATTTTATCATTCTCTTAATGCCACAAATATAATCATGGGTCATTAAATTTTGCATTGCAACTAGTTTCCAAACTTTTTAAGGTATTATAGCATCTCCAATGCAAATATGCATTTGGAGAAAATTGAATACTATATAGGATAGATAGTTAAAAAGTTAGAAAAACTCTCTCCAATATAATCATCTAACTTCAATATAGAGATAATGTGGCAAAAAAAAAAAAAAAAAAAAAGAGTTAAAGAATATGGAGTTGAGTTTCTAGAATTGGAAATTTTAGAAACTCTCCTAAAAATACCAACTAGGATTTCTAACTCTTTCCATCAATAATATTAAAGCTCATTTAATTGTAAAATAAAAGAGGAGAGAGAGTGTATTAATTGTTTTATTATGATTGGTCATAAAATATATACATATTTGACTTTAAATAATTGCATTAAAGATATAAATATGTATTTCTCTAATTGTTTTTTAAAAGTGGACCCATAATGAATAAAAATGTTGATATGACACTTTTTAAAAACTTAAAAATATATATTTGCATTGCAGATGCTTTTAAAGGGTATTATGGACGTCTTCAAAGTTAAACTCTTTCAAACAGTAATAGAATGTTTCATCTATTTTTTTAACTCTTGAGGGTGTTAATGTATAATACGAAAGTGTTTCCATCCAAGTGTATCAAACCCAAAACCCAGGAGGTGCACTGTAATTTCCCCAAGAGCAAATAATTGAGCGTGATTAATTAATTTTTTGACTTTTGTCCATTACCACATTAATGAAGCTGTAAAAATCAAATCCAAATCATATATACAATCTAATCAAATCAAATCTAATAGATAGTTCAGATGCTGGCATGCTGGCTGCCGCTCACAAATAATCATATAAATAATAACAATAATATTAATTACATAGTGTTTCAATTATAGATACGGATATATCAGTTTCTTATACCAGTTTCTTATACGCGGAATACTGAATTTAAATATTTTAATTTACAAATATATATAGTCAAATTAAAGTATTTAAATTCAGTAGTCTATTTATTGATTCGAACCGATAATAGAATTTATATATATATATATATTAAAGAAACGTGTGGAGAAGTGAAGTTGTTTCGTGGCGGCATCTAAAAATCGTATCTTTGAGGTTATTGAGTGACCTCACTTCAACCCAGAAACCGAACCTCCTTCTCCTTCAACTGGGTCACGTTCAATTGGTATGTTGAGATTTTTTTCTTTTTATTTGACGCTGTGTGCATTTGATAAACTTTTTGGACTTTCCGGTTAAATTTCATTTGGGGTTTTGGTTAGGTAAAGTTATGGATTACCATGTCGAGGGTTTGCTGATTTCGGTAATTATTAACTGATGAAAAATCTGGGAATGGCTTGAATATTAAGTGATGAAAAATTTAAGATTCACGTGTCATTGCCTTGCCTTTTAAACTTACTTATAGCAACTCAAAAGAGTAAATTTGTGTTTGATAAATTCATCAAATCAAGTTGGTTGCTTTCCTGTGAAAGCACTTGTATTTTTTATTAGTGAATTGATTGAATATCTCATATACTGTATAAGTTTCAGGTTTCACTTTGGAAATGCACAAAGATGATGGATAATATCAGTATCTATAGATGTAGATTTAAAAGTATTCAGTTATTAGCTGGTGTGAAGAATGATGCGGTTGTTGGAGAGGGGTATTTTGCAATGCATTGATGTGTACTTATGTGTCAGCCCCTGGCAGAATTCCGGCTTTGCACCTAAAGAAAGAAAAATTAGAATCCAATGGATGGATCACGAGGCCCTTTTCTTCCTGGATTGACATCCTCTAATAATACTGGAAGGCTTTGTTTAGATGCAAATGAAAGTCGCGGGTCTACTGTTTCAGGTGTGAAGAAGAGAGGTCATGGAAATCGTTCTTGGATAAAAATTGATCAGGATGGAAACTCAGATATTTTGGAGCTGGATAAGGCTACTATAATGAGACATTGTTCATTGCCAGCCAGGGATTTACGACTTCTGGACCCTTTGTTCATTTATCCATCGACTATATTAGGAAGGGAGAAGGCTATTGTGGTCAGTCTTGAACAGATCAGGTGTATAATCACAGCCGATGAGGTGATTTTAATGAATTCCTTGGATGGATGTGTTATTCAGTTCAATTTGGAATTATGCAAACGCCTTGAGACAGCCAAAGATCAAGCTGGTAACTTCCTACTGACATTATGTACTCTAAAGTTTCATTTTGTTGAGTAGATGGATGATTGACTTGAAACCTGGAAATTTCGTAAGCAGTTGGGTTGAATTGGTTATTGCATTTTCTAAAAAGAGAGAAAAAGGAAAATTTTCAAATGAGCCTTTCAGATTAGTACTCAGCTTATAGGAGTAAACTAGTTGAAAATTGTTATTTTAAAAGAAGCTTTCATTTATTTTTGACCTCCAATGTAGTTGAAAAATAGATATCTATGATGAGATGCAAGAAATTCGAGCTGTCTTACCTTTTCATTTGAAGAATGAATTATCAAAATGCTAGAAACTTAGAGGCATATTTTTTTATCTTCATGCATTAAACTTTTTTTTGTTTCTCTTTTGATGCTTCTCATGATTTTGTGTCACAGATCTGCTTAAATTTTGTTTGCTTTCAATGCTACTAGAATTATATCTTTAGATGTAAATCTTGTTTTATGGAAAACACGCCACTTAAACCTTCAATAGTCCCCTCTTAGACTTCACTAGAAGTATTGCAGATTGGTGTCAGTTTACTTTTCTTACTGTTATCAGCTTTGATCTTGTGAATTTGAAAGAATTAATTACTGTTTAAAGTGCTTGCAACTTACAAGGTGTACCGTTTGATTCAGATGATCTTCCATTTGAATTTAGAGCTTTGGAGTTGGCTTTGGAATTAACTTGCCACTCTCTGGAAGCTCAGGTTTGCTATACTCTGCATGACTTGCTAATTATGGCAGTTCAATTTTCTCATAAATATGTTGCCAGTTGAATTTCTTTTTCTCACAATTCTAAGTAAGAGTAGCTGGATACCACCCGATGTCCATTTTGGTGATGTTTTTAGGGATCCCTTATTAAAGACATCTATTGATGGAAAAGAAGTTAGTTTTCAAGTATACATTTAAAAAAAAAAATTGATTGAATTTGGACATCCTATTGGAAAAAAATAGGGGTGGCATTAGTATTGATGGGTTGCATCAACTCAAGGGCACTCAAATATATATGTTAATTTAAATGTGATTTGTTTTGTTAATCGTGTTATAAACCAAACACAAATATAACCTATTTATCAAATGGGCAATATGACAGTACCCTAATAATCCATTTACTAATCAAGTGATTTAAATTGGCCTATTTTTCTTATGTACTCTTTCTATAAATTACTTCTTTTAGATTACTTTGTTCATTTTTTTATAAATTACATCTACTTGATTAATTTTTAACTAAAACAAAATATACAGGTTAAATGAATCAAAAGAGGTCGGTTTATGAATGGGTTGACTTGGCTCAGTTAATTTAGCCAATAATGGGTTAATTTTGTATTAGGTGTAGTGCCGGTTCAAAAGCCTAGGCAACTAAGGCAAGTGAGGCAATTGCCTAAGGCCTCATTTGCCTAGGCTCTTTATTAAGGTGTAAAGCTTATTTTATTTTATTGTTTCAATCATGTTTTAATACTTTATAAAATCTTATAATAAAGAATTTTATCATATTAAATTTTTTTTTTTCTTCTTTCCAACTAAATGATAATACCCATTTTTCAATTAAATTTTTAATAACAACATACTTATTATCATATTCATAGTTAAGATTAACCTAAAAAAATTTCCTTGCAGAGAAAAAAGAGTATATTTTGGACCCTATCCCATTACAATGACAACTAATGATAACATAAATAGATCCTTTTATTTATTTTTTTAAATGTATGAAAATATAATTTGTGTTTTTTTTTTGGAAAGAAATATAACTTGTTTTCAAATTTTGTCAACAATGATAACATAAAAGATTACATTGTTTGGATCAGTAAATATCCTATGTTATGTTTTGCTCCCCCCTAAACTTCAAGTTCTACTTCCACCCCTGCTTCATTTACATCTACTGGAATGCTCTTTACCATTTTTTTTTTCAGAAACAAAAATTTTATCAACAAAAAAGTGAACAAGCAGTCTACTAAAGGGACCTTACACTTGAAATGCTATTTGCTTCAATAACAGCATCTCTTTTTACTAAAAACAAAATTAAAATTAGAATTTGGGGATCTTTAGAAATAAAATTGCTCCTACTCTCCTAGTATCTCACGCTTTAGGGATGACATGCATGGTTGTAGCATGTAGCCATAGTGGACTTTGGTGATATATGCAATGCAGGAAAGTGATTTAGTGGAGCCTGAATAGGTCATTAGTTTCTTGTGCCTTTTTATGATCTGAAGTGTTAAATGATAAATAATGGGATGAAAACTGTGGAAGGACTACCATTCAGTTGTCAACAATTTTTTTTTGTTGTCATTTTAGATCCCTTACATTAATGTGAGATTTAGGGGTGGGCACAAAAACGGAAACCGAATTAAACCGGACCGAACCGCAAAAGGGTGTTTAGTTCGGTTCGGTTAATAGCTTCTATTCGGTTCAAACCGATTTGAAATTTAAAAACCGAATTGAATTCGGTTCAGTTTTGGTTTTGGACATACAAAACTGAACCGAACCAAATAAACCTAATTGTCTTAATTAATTATTTTGTAAGGTTCAATTTTATTATGAATTGTTTGTTGATGATGTTTTATTTTGGACTACATTATGTACTACATTTTTTGACTTCTATTTTATAGAAGTTATGAAGATTTAATATTTTGATTGAGAATGTAGACCGAATATGATTGAAATTTTAGATTTGGATTGAAAATTGGGTTGTATTTTGTTTTAATTATTTTTTACATATTATGTTTTCTTAAAAAAGTTTAAGCTTAAATGCCAAAAATGCAACTTAAAGGCCCAAAAAATTAAAAAACATATAAAAAAAACCTTAAAGCCCAATAGGCCCAAAACCAAATTGAACCGAACCGAACCGAGATAAAGATGTTCGGTTCAATTCGGTTTTCAAGTTCAAACCGATTCACATTTTCAAAAACGGAATATCTATTGGTTCAATACGGTTTTGGCCAAAACCGAACCGAACCGAACCGAACCATGCCCACCCCTAGTGAGATTAATGAAATTTGGATTTTATAGGTAAACGAACTGGAAATGGAGATATATCCGGTACTAGATGAACTAACATCATCTATTGACACTTTTAATCTAGAACGTGTCCGTAGATTAAAAGGACAACTCCTTGCACTGACTCAACGAGTTCAAAAGGTAAAAGTTATAATATCTAGTCATTTTTGATAATTTGTACGTCTTCTTTGGCTGTCTCTTCCATTTATTAGCATCTAGATTGATTTTTCAGGTCCATGATGAGATAGAACATCTCATGGATGATGATGGTGACATGGCTGAGATGTACCTTACTGAGAAAAAACTGAGGTTGGAGGCTTACCAGTCAAATGACTCATATGGTCAGAGTAATATTTCAAGCAGTGACAGAGTGGTTTCAAAATCTGCACCTGTTTCACCAGTGCGGTCAATCATTGGAACCCAGAAATTGCAGAGGGCATTTAGCAGTATCGCCGTTTCAAGCAAACATGGAAGCTTAATTAGTTCATCTGGTGGTGGAGAAAATATTGACCAACTTGAAATGTTACTTGAAGCTTACTTTGTTGTTATTGACAACAATCTTAGCAAGTTGTCTTCGGTAAGAGAAGTTTTCCTTTATGCAAGTCATGCGTTTGAACCTTCTGAAATTGTAAAGCTTACAATTTTTCTTACTGGGCAGTGCCTGCAATTTGGTCATATTGTGATTGGTTTAGGAATATGCTGCATTTTTCTTTCAATCAGAATATAATAATATTGCAGATATTGTCATTCCTAAATTTGAAGGCTGCTTTTACTGATGTTTGCATGCTTGAGTGTTTCCCTCTTTAGTTTATATTTATTTATTTTTAGTTTCTGAATATTTATCTTAATTATCTGAAGAAAAGAAAGAAAGAAAGAAACAGTGATAGGGAGAGGTTTGAATAGTTATACGGTCTTCGCATAAATAATATAAAGAAGGGAAATTTTCTATTGAAATAGCGAGCATAGTTGTTACAGTATGCTGCTGGTGCTGAAAATATTCATCGTTTGTTGGTTATGCAGCTCAAAGAATACATTGATGATACCGAAGATCTGATCAACATTAAATTGGTAAGGAGTGCTGACAATATACAGATTTTGCAATGGTTTCATTCAATGTTGCAAAATGCCGCCACAGCAATTTTGGCAAAATCTCCGTGCCTAGTCGGGTGCCTGGCGCAGCCTAGGCGGTCAAACGCGGCCTAGGTGGTGTTGACCGCCTAGAAGGTCAATTTTTTTTTTTGTTGGATTTGATTGAGTTGTTAATGGATTTTAGATTGAGTTTGTTGGATTTGATTGAGTTATTTAGAAATTTTAGATTGGATTTTGATTTTCAATATCGAAAATATATACAAATAAGGTCTGTACAGTACATTAAAAAAAAAAAAAAAAATTCCAGCCGCCTCGCGCTAGGTGGTGAATCACCGCCCGTCTAGCGTCCGGTGCATTCTGCAACACTTTTTCATTATATTATACCGTCATAAATTTGAACTCTTGAAGAGTATTTGATCTTTCCCTCTTTCTTAAACAGGGCAATGTACAGAATCGTCTGATTCAATTTGAATTGCTTCTTACGGCAGCAACCTTCGTGACCACAGTTTTTGCAGTCGTGACAGGAGTATTTGGAATGAACTTTACAGACACTGTTTTTGATTACCCATCTAATTTCAATCGGGTTTTGGTTATAACAGGTATTGCATGTGGGATCCTGTATCTCTCTTTCTTGTTTTATTTTAAACACAAGAAAGTCTTCCCCATGTAAAGCATCGATTGCAAATGTTATATTGAAGATCAACAATGTCATTCCACATTTCATTTCTTTGTAAGGCTTCTCGTTTGCATCCGGAGCTCATTCGGATAAATTTATAACCAAGAGTCGCCATTGTCATAGCCTTCGTCTATAAAGGTTGAACTTTCCGGGGAGGAAGATTCTGCTTCACTATATAAGTCTCTCCAATGGATTGTGCTTTCCATTTCCAAGGTCTCCAACTTGTTCTGGCTGTTCTCCAGGGCTGTTTCCAGTTCCAGGATGTGTGCTTTGAGTCTTGATTCAATAACTTCATGGAGACGCAAACTTAACTCTGTAGGTGATACAGCATAGTTCCCTGCATCATCAGGAAGATCGGTGTCTTGATCCGAGTCGGAAAACCCACAAGGTTCTCCGGTGGCCTTGTCTAGTTTTAGATCGCTGCGACCAACATCTGGAACAAAGTCAGGTTCCAGCTGCAAACAGAAATCAGAAAACAAATATATTTTGTAGTCTGAGTTTTGAACTTTGTTTCTGTCAAGTTATTATTAAACACAAAAAGTTCAAGTTCGCAGTGAATTGTTCCATATCATACACTAAATGATATAGAATGAATAGTCACGTGGGGATCAAAACCTGTGATCTTTGTATAACTGGTTTTAAATTTGAAGGAAAACGCCCAAACGATCACCTCTAACAATTTCAACTTGATGAAAAGCTTAGTTGTATGATCGTAGCCTGTCTAGAGTTCGTTGTTATACAGTGTTCTAAAACACGCCCTAGACACTAGGCGGCCGCTGGCCATGCCGATTAAGGCCTAATCGGTGAGCCTAGGCAGAATGGCACCGAGCACCGCTTAGGCTAATTGTGATGCGGCCAACTTCAACATTGTTTTGTGTCCTCTGCTGTCTACTCCACTGGCCATCAGCTCCTATGTCTGCCGAGGAATAGGTGTTAGTCCGCCGCCCGATTAGTGCCCAGCGCTTTTTAGAACACTGGTTATACATGGTTTGCAACGACTAAATGTTGTTTTTGTCACTACACGTCTATTGCTATGCATTTAAGGCGACATTTTTTTGGACCAAAATATTTCTGTAGGGTTGAATTTTGCCTTTTAGTACGACTAATTTTCCTCCCTAATGACGAATTTTCTTGTAATGCAAGCTGTATGTCTTTTGATTTCTTGAATAAATAAAATTCAGGAGCATACTTACCTCAACACCAAGGGAAATTCTCTGCAAGCTAGAAGATGTACTCATGTTAAACTCCAATCTCTCTAGTTCAGCCTCAAGCTCTGCCTCAATTTTACTCATTTCCTCAGACCTCTCTGCCTTGCTGTTGTGATAATCTACCTCTTCATCGCCGAACTCCATAGACTTACCTGAATCTTGTTCATGGTTTATTGCATTTGACGTCCCACCGAGTAAAGCGATCTCATTTCTTCTCCAGGACTCAAAACCCTCATCAGCTAACTCCTTTACATTCAACTCTTCTTTCATCTCAAGCTCCTCCTGTAAATCTTGAACCAACCCCTCTCTCTCCTTCAACACCTTATTTAAGTTTTTCACTTCTCTTTTGTTAGCAAGAAGGGTAAACATCACACCAATGCTGATCCCAAGAACAAATGAAACCTCTCCATTTGGAAAACCTGACAATGGTTAAGCTTTTAAGCATCATAATGCAGAAAATACAAAAATATATGAACAGAAATAACATTGAATAGCTCACCAGAATCCCTTATTGTGGACAATCTTCTGGACCTCTTTTGGATATCGTTTTTTGCATTCCTTGTTAATAGCTGTCTCTCATTTTCATCAAATCCACCTTGACTACCCCTGCTGATTATCCGGTCCCTATCAGTCACCAACAACGGCCTAACTGCCGGCGAAGGAAGTGAACTGTACACATATTCCTCCATTGTTGCATACCCTCTATACAACTGAGCTTCAAGATCGGTTTCTAATGAATCAAGAGGTTCAAGAAAGTTCCCATTATACTTACTCCCAAGTCGCGTAGAAATATCTGAAAAGTACTTGCTCTTCCCCTTTCTCTGAGAGCTCTCATTTTCATATGAACCTGGAGGAAAACTAGTGAATGAAAGTAAATTGTACTTCTCATGAGTATCATCATAATCACTAGTAGCAGCCCCTGTGAAATCTTTTTCGTCCCTTAAAAAGCCGTCTCCATCAAGCTGTTTAAGGGCTAATCTTTGTAAAGGTGTGCTTTGATCCCATATTTGCTTCAACAAGTTACTGGATTCAGACTGCCTGTAGAGAGAAAATGATTGTGATGAGGTTTCACCTTCCTTGGATAACAAGTTCTTCCAGTACTTGGCTACGTACCCGGCACCCGTGGCAGCTGCAACCACCCACAAGTCCATAGTTTATTTTCTGTTTTTGTAGAAAACCACTAACCCAATTTGTCAAATTTCATTAACAAAGCAAGTGAAGAATGTTTCTTCATTGCAGAGGATATATGAAAAACTCCAGATGCCTGAAATCTCCAAGCTTCCTCCTGACCACAGAAATCAAAAGATCACCATAAAGTTTAAAAGAAAAAAAAAAAAAAATCAAGAATTGACAGTTGACTTATTTGAATCTCACTGTTTTTTTAGCATCAAAAGTTGCATTTCTTAAGAGACTAGAGACTAGAAGCATGTAAGAGTTAAAATGTGTAATCTGTCTTAAAGCCAGCACTTGAAATTTTGAAAAGCTTGTTTTTGGCACAATGTGTCTTTTCTGACATTTCAATCCATAAAATTGTGGATTAGAGACATAAAAGACCAGAATGAAAAATTGTGGACTGAAAATATTCTATTGATTACATCCTCCTCTATTATCCAAGTAAAATTTATTTATTTATGCTTTTTTTGGAATGTTCTTACCAAGATATAAAGGCTTCCTGTTTCCCTTTTGTTAAAAAACCTTCATCACCTAACATTATAAATCACAAAATTCACTTAAAAGAAAAGGAGAGGGAGAAAATATAAACTCATCTATGACTATACAACCATACCGTGACCATACTTTTTGTCAAATCTAGTTAACTACAAGATCTTGGTATTGGACAAGAACCAGAGGTGTCAAAAGGGTCGGATGGATTCAGCTCGGAAGCCTTTTAGACTCGATCCAAATCGGGCTTTTCAAGGAAAAAACAAATTTTGACTTAAATCCGATTAAAGTCTGAATATGTTCGAGTACTAAAAAAATTTAAAAACCGTTAAATCCAGTTAAAACCCAGTTCAAGTGTAAGTTTGACCTGGTCAAACCCGATCTGATCAAAGTCCATAATCAGATTTTACATGCTTGTTGCCTTATTGGGTCTGACCCGATAAGGTCCGAATAGTGATAAGGCCATAATCCGTAAAAAAACACCGAAATTTTTTAGACCGAACCACCCTGAAGACACCTCTACCAGGAAGCACTGAAACATTTTCCACATCCTCCGGTGTAATAATTCATCAAATGACATCCTTACCCTTGCGATAATATTTTGCTCATATATTGTAATGGAAGAGATCTTACCGCAGTACTAAAAAAAACAAAGTATGTACCACCACCCAATATGACTTGAAATTTGTCATTTAGTCTAACAAGTAACAATGTTTCAAAGTCGAGTTACCAACACTAATATCTAAACAAAACAAAAAACCAAGCATGTAACTAAATTGCATTTCTCAAAGGTGTAATGTATTATGGAATGGGAACCCACATGCGAAATCAAATATATGAAACTAGTTCGATAGGAACATTTATCACAAAAATCTGGCTGCGAGGCACAAATTATGATGCAAGGGACATACTTGGGCAACTATCTACTGTACAGACCAAAATGTCCCTATAATCTCGAGATATTCTAAACGAATCATAAACCTTTCCGTTGCTGCTCTTCTTGTATTCGAACAACAGATTTGAATGATCAAAAGCTGTAAGCTTCACAAATCCATAATCATAGTCTTTGAACAAACTCCATTTTGTTTGGAGAGTGGTAAATTCTGAAAGGCTTGCTCCTCCACCACCAGCAACCACATGTATTGTCCCGTTCAGAGCGCCTTTATAATAGTGCTTCTCTTGGTTGGTGCATATATTCTGTAGCATCCAAGAATTGACATTTCAATTGTTTGCCAAAACAATAGTAGAATACAAATCTGGTTAATACAGCATTACTGAACGGTATATTTTAATTTGGATATGAAAAACCATAACCGAAACTAGGGAGAATTTGTATACAATTACTATGCTCACAAGTTCAAGGTTCAAAGCATGAAGAGGTAGCAAATTGATTCAAAATGAGTTCAATTTTAGTGCATTATGTGGCAAAGAAGCATGAGGAAATACCTGGTATATAGGACATATCCTTTCATAATTGTGCACATGACCGTAGACGGCAATGTCAACCTTGTACTTTTGCCAGAGTTTCTGAAGGCTCTCCCTCCCCATTGGTTCAGCAAATGATCCATCTGCTGCATAAGAGATACCGGAAGAATAGCCAAGAACCCTATGTGCAAGAAAAATCAGCCAAGGTTGCTTTCGCCTGTCAACTGACGCTAGACACTGTTCAATGAACTTGTACTGCTCAGTGCCCTCTCTCCAATCGTGTTCGGTATCAGCCACACAAAACCGGAACATGCCAAAGTCAGTGGAGTACCTAGTAAATGAAAATGTGAAGTTTCAACATTAGATCTCATACTTCAAAGATAGGGAAACCTTTTCAGGATATTGTTCTCTTAACCAAAAATGAGTAAGAAGTCAGGCACTAACAAAGATAGGGAAAATCCAAACATTTTGAAGAACGAAGTTGTAGTAATGTTGATTACTGTTTCATATATTATTGTATATGAAAATAAATTGTGACATTAAAGTGAACTTCATCGAATATGGTTTGTATTTTCTTAATATAAATAGGATACTCAATGGTTATCAAAAAAGAAGAAATTACCCTCGGAGTGCTTTGAGGTCAAAAGTATAAAATCAAATAATCAGCATCAACAGTCTAAATAAGAAAAGAAGCTCAAAACACATAAGCAATATGAAGTTTATGAAAATGAAGAGCTCGTTGTCATGAATTTCCCATACCAAAACTTAGCTCTGTTCTCAGCAGGCATATGGAACATAGTTTCAGCCAACACGCCACATTCTCCCCCAGAATCCATGTTCCCATAGAATGATCCAGATCCCGGCCAGTCACGCTCATGGTTACCGCTGGAAGGAAAAGTACCAATTGTCACAAAATGGAGTTCAGAACAAGTACATGCTCAGACAAGAAACAGGTAAAATAGTAAATTAAAACAAACCTTGCAATCATGTATGGCACAGTTGATGCAATTGGCTCAACCTGTGCAGTAAATTGATCCCACTGTGAAAGGTATCCATTTGCATAAGATATGTCTCCAATGTGGAAAACTATATCAATGTTCTTTAAGTCTTGAATAAGCTGCTTGGTGGTGTTGAGAGAACCATGCTGGAAGTTATTATATTCATTAGAACCATCGGCTTCATCCTGCAAAATGAAAGATTAAACTACGTCACTAACAGCATCTAAGTTGGTTTTTGGGTTGAACATTATAATCCTTGTCATACATTAAACCAATTTGGACAAATGGTGAAATCAAAGCACAGAGGCCTTAAACAAAGAGTAAATAGATGATATCGGTAATTGATATTTACTAGCATATGTAATTGTAAAACCATAGATCATCTTGTGATGTGATTAGTGTAAGTGAGGCAAATAACATATTTACTAAGTAGAGCTGTCCATATATTAGGTGTTATCATAGTACATGATTGTCGTGACTTGAGAGTTTCTAAGACAGTTCAAACCTTTCCCATGTCACCAAAAATGACTACACGCTGTAGCGAATTTTCACCGGGGTAAGGAGATGCTTTAAAGTGGTACTCTTGACTCCAAATATATGTACCATTGAACAATCTATGCCCCAATTTGTAGATATACCTACAG
>JAUKTQ010000016.1:0-50453 GCA_035582765.1 Acer negundo | reverse complement strand
GATTCCTTTGATCGGTTCAAATTGGACTACACTTTGAACAAAAAGGAATACACATTACAAGGCCTGATGCAAGATGTTCAAAGTGCTGAAAAGATCCTTGTGAAAGGCAAAGGTCAAGAGATTCATATGGTTGGTAAAGTTGCTACTGTTAAGGCCCGTCAAAAGGTCAAAAAAACAACAGAAGAAAAAGCAACTTGGGCCTATCAAGAAGGAGACCAAGAAAGTAACCAAGATCAAAGGGAAATGCTTCCTTTGTGGTGAAAATGGACATTGGAAGAGAAATTGCCCAAAGTCCCAGAACAAGAAGGAAGAAGGTAATTTGAATTATCTAGAAACATGTTTTTTGGCTGATTCTACAGATTCTTGGATCATAGACTCAGGAGCCACTAATCATGTTTGTTATTCCTTGCAGGGGTTTCAAGAAAGGAGAAAGCTGAGTAAGAATGAAATCAATTTGCGCTTGGGCAACGGAACGTTAGTGTCTGCAAGTGCAGTGGGAGATATTAGAGTTTATTTGGATTCTAGAAGGCATTTAGATTTAATAGACGTTTATTATGTACCTCAATTCAAGAGGAATTTAATTTCAGTTTCTTGTTTGAATAAGGATATTCGGTTACTTTTAATAAAGTTTTTATTATTAGTAAGAATGACAAAATTATTTGCCAAGGTACATTGGAAAACGGTCTATACTTTTTGCATAGAAATATCTCTCACTCGTTAGACACGGAAATAACGGAACCTAATCATAAAAGAGTAAAATTATCAACAGATGAAACCTACCTTTGGCATTTACGCTTAGGTCATATTAACCTTAATAGGATTAAAAGATTGGTAAGTGACGGACCTTTAAGTGACTTAAAGGTTGATGATCTACCAACTTGTGAATCTTGTTTGGAAGGTAAAATGACCAAAAGGACGTTCTCTGCCAAAGGTGCAAGAGCCACTTGAATGTTTAGGATTGATACACACAGATGTATGTGGACCTATGAGCATTCAAGCTAGAGGTGGATATGAGTACTTCATCACCTTCATGGATGATTACTCGAGATTTGGTTATGTGTATCTCATGAGACATAAGTCGGATGCTTTTGACATGTTCAAAGCATTCAAAGCTGAAGTGGAAAATCAGCTTGAGAAACACATAAAAATCTTGAGATCTGATCGTGGTGGAGAATATCTATCTGGTGAGTTTCAGCAATATCTTATTGATAATGGGATAGTTTCTCAGTTTTCTACACCAGGTACACCTCAACAGAATGGGGTAGCAGAAAGGAGAAATAGAACTCTTTTGGAAATGGTTAGATCTATGTTGAGTTATTCAACGCTTACTATTTCTTTTTGGGGATATGCTTTACAAACTGCTATATACATTCTAAACGATGTACCATCTAAGTCTGTTCCTAAAAACACCGCATGAGTTGTGGACTTGGCGCAAGCCTAGTTTACAACACTTAAGGATATTTGGTTGTCCTGTGCATGTGTCAAAAGGAAAGACAGAAAAGATGGAGTCCCGTTCAGAAGCATGTATATTTGTAGGGTATCCAAAAGAAACTAAAGGATATTATTTCTATAGTCCTTCGGATCTTAAAGTATTTGTTTCGACAAATGCTAAATTTCTGGAAAAGGACTATATGAATGATTTTGTGCCTAGAAGTAGAATTGTCCTGAATGAGATATCAGGAGATACAATTCCACGAGAGGTTACACAACCTAACCCAATTGTAAGTTCCGATCCAACACAAGATCAACAACCTACCATTCCTCGTCGTAGTGGGAGGGTTAGAACACAACCCGAAAGATACATCGGTCTGGGAGAATCAGTGGAGAATCTCCCGGACGACGATGATCCCTATACATACAAGGAAGCTATGAAGGATGTTGATAGTCGTCATTGGCAAAAGGCAATGCAATCCGAGATTGAATCTATGTTCGATAACAAAGTCTGGTCCCTTGTAGACTTGCCTAAAGGGATAAAACCCATTGGGTGCAAGTGGGTATACAAGAGGAAAAGAGGTATGGATGGAAAGGTGGAAACCTTTAAAGCTAGATTGGTAGCTGAAGGGTATACACAGAAAGAAGGTATCGATTACGAGGAAACTTTCTCTCCTGTGGCCATGCTTAAATCCATTAGGATACTCTTATCCATTGCAGCATCTTTAGATTTAGAGATTTGGCAAATGGACGTCAAGACAGCTTTCCTAAATGAAAGTCTTGACGAAAGCATCTACATGATGCAACCAGAGGGATTCATTGAAAAGGGCCAAGTGGATAAGGTATGCAAGTTGCAGAAATCCATATATGGATTAAAGCAAGCATCCAGATTCTGGAACATAAGGTTTGATCAAGCTGTCAAAGGTTTTGGATTTATTCAGAATCCTGACGAACCTTGTGTATACAAAAGGATTAAAGACGACAAGTTGGTTTTCCTGATTCTTTATGTTGATGATATACTACTCATTGGAAACGATGTAGGTGTGTTGACATCAGTAAAAGAATGGTTAGCGAAACAATTTGATATGAAGGACTTAGGAGAAGCAAGTTTTATTCTAGGTATCCAAGTAATAAGGGATAGAAAGAATAGAACGATTGCATTATCCCAAGCTTCATACATAGACAAAATCTTGTCTAGGTTTTCCATGCAGGATTCCAAGAAAGGTATGTTACCTTTCAGACATGGAATCAAGCTTTCTAAAGAACAAGTTCCTAAGAATGAGCATGAAGAGCAATTCATGAGTAGAGTTCCATATGCCTCGGCAGTTGGAAGTCTCATGTATGCAATGCTCTGTACTAGACCAGATATTTGTTTTGCTGTTGGCATAGTTAGTAGGTTTCAATCGAAACATGGTCCTGATCACTGGACGGCAGTCAAGCATATTTTCAAGTATCTCAAGAGAACGAGAGATAATATGCTTGTATACTCTGGAGGGGATTTGGTTCCCGTTGGGTATACGATTCGTTCATCCCGATTCGACTCCCGAGAGAAAATCCCACATCGGGAAATTTGTGTTTACTATTGGAGGAGGAGCAGTTATATGGAGGAGTATCAAGCAATCTTGTATTGCCGATTCCACCATGGAAGCTGAGTATGTTGCTGCATGCGAAGCTGCCAAAGAGGCTGTTTAGCTCCGCCAATTCTTGATTGACTTAGAAGTGGTTCCTAGTGCGAATAAGCAGATCACTATCTACTGTGACAACAGTGGAGCAGTGGCTAATTCGAAAGAACCAAGAAGTCACAAGAGAGGTAAACACATTGAAAGAAAGTATCATCTTTTAAGGGAGATTGTTCGAAGAGGTGACGTGACGATTACCAAAATCGCGTCAGCAGAAAATCTAGCGGATCCCTTCACAAAGGCTCTACCTCAGAAGAGTTTCGATGGGAATCTAGAGAATATGGGCTTGAGAGATATGACACGTTTGCTATAGCGCAAGTGGGAGATTGTTAGGATTATGCTCAATAGCAAGAGTGTAATGTTATAATTAACAATCTTTTTCATATTAATAAAGAGATTTCTGGTTTACCAAATCGTATAGCATTTATAGTTTATATTATAATTGTCAAAGTAAATAATCATAAGGTCTAAAGACTATGGGAAAAGAACAATTGTTCGTACATTTGGATATGTATGTGGTAGACACAATTCTTTAGTTAGTCTTGAATATTGTTCACAACTTAAGTTAAAGGTTGGGCACCTTTATCTTGTTAAAGTTGTAGAATTCTTTTGCTAGCATTTGAGTGGGATCAAATGAGATATGATGAGTCTAAAATCATCGGAGTGTCTTAGAGCAAAAGGATCTAGTGCACTGGGTGCATTGAACTGGATCACAATGAAAAGCTTTATCTAGAACCGTCAATAGATAATAGTCTTTTCATTATCGGAACAATCGGAGGGTCTATCTTAATCCTGAGATAAATGATGGACTTATGGTTGCAAGTGATATCATTTGAGTTATCAATGAGTACGATTATATCGCATAGTCTAACCTCGATAGTTTGGTGATATTCATTTGTTAATCGATAGAGGACTTCATTTACAGATATGGACATCGTGGCTCCATTTAATTAAATGAGAGTATAATATCATCATATGGATGTTTTTGAGGTAATTGGATATTAAATCTCAACGTTGAGTTTTCAATAGTGTCTATTGAAAACATGGCTTCTGGACAAGTCAAATATCCAAGTTCAAAACGTGGTCATATGAGTAAATATGGTAACTTGGAGAGTTATAGGCGGTCTATGAACTCTTGGCGATTACTGATATTAATCACGAGGATACACTATCTCCAATATGATTGTCTAGGGTATGAATGAGGAGCATTTTCCTTTTCTATCTTTATTTAAGAGTTCAGTTTTAGTTCTTTAGTGGAATGAGTTAAAATTAATGGATCGGACCTAAGTGAATCATTTGTTGATTGTGATTAGGTTATGTCTATTGAAGCTTAAATTTAGATGGCCCGCCAAGATCCCCAATCCACACGGACTTGCATGGATCACTTGATATATTCTACCGGACCAATTTAGGGTCCATCTAGAATTGCATTTAATATATTAAGAATATAATTTGCACATTATTTAAGTAATGGGCTGCTCAATTATATTAATATATTAATGAAAGACATGTGGGCTTGTTTCTTTTAGTAAGAATGGGTGCTGGTTCACATGTGGGCTTTTTTATTTAAAGTCCAATGGATTAAATGAAATAGGAAAATAATATTAGGCCCGTCTTATATATAAGTGGGGCGGCTAGGTTAAGGTTTTGACCTAAAAATATTATTTTGTTTCATTTGTTTTAATTAAATAAGAATTAATTGATTTATTGATTAATTGTTTAATTAAAGAAACAAATCTTTCCTAAAAGTAAAAGACTTGTTTGATAAGTAAATAAATAAATTAGTATTATTTATTTAATCAAATAAGGAGTCTTTTTTTTTTATTTAGTCAAATAAAAAGAATAAAAATAAAAGAGTTGGATTAGGGTTTGAAGTCTATAAAGTTAAAAAGAATTAGGGTTGAATTTTAGTCACCCTATATAAGTGACATGATGAAATTCGGCCAACCCTAATTAGATACTACATAGAATTCGGCAACCCTAAAGGAAAAAGAAGAAAAATTCGGCCAACCTATATATATATGTTCTTATAGAGTTCGGCCACATCAATTAATTGGTGCTTGAGTTTTTATTTTCTTTCTTCTTCTTAATTCTAAGAGAGTTTTTATTCTAGAGAGACAAAAAGGAGTGAAAAATTATTCTTTGATAGTATACAATTGCTTAAACATCAATAAGCTTGTGTATACGATATCGATCTAGGTTCACGCGAGTTCGATCATAAGATTGTGAACTCAAAAGTGACCGGAATAATTTTGACATTCTTTTGATTGTTTTGTGACTAACAAAGAAAAGAAAGTATTTGTTTGGTCCATTCACAGGTTTGCAATTCAAAGGAAAGGGAGACCACGCTCCTAGGTGATCCACGTTCGTGCTCGGATTGAAGGTCTTGCGGATTACCATCGACGTAAGTCAATCGGATCACGCGACAAGAGGTAATTTACTTTTGTTGATATATATGCATGTTTATTGATTAAAAGGGTTTAAGGTTCATAAAGGAAAAATTTTAAAAGTCACTAAATCGTCTTTAGTATCGCTTCCGCTGCGTGTAACACTTTTATTTGTTTATTTTTTTATTTTTTCCCTACATAAAGTTCCTCTGGGCATTATCCAACAATATAGCCAAAAGGATGTGATCCAACGGTAGGCAATGAGAATTCCTTCAACATCCGTTGATCCTGTACTTGTTCTGACCCACTTGATGTACTACTCGAAGAGGCCAAATCATTGTTGAGATTAGATAGTCCCCTGAGATTGTCCATTCTTGTAGGTAGCCTAGCTATGCGATCAATGTCTTCTACAAAAGGTAATAGTGGACTTTCCAAAGAACGTCTTCCGTGTATCAAATAGTGACAAGTAACCTGAACATACACCAACGAGAACTACCAAAGGTTAAGTGCTCAAAATAGAATTTAAAATGAAAAAAATAGAATTTAGATTGACTAATGTTCTATAAAGGCGAAAACGCTGTCCCTGACAGTGGCGCCATGATTTTTGACGCTCTCGAACTGGTTCTGCAAATACTACTACAAATTGTGCTACTTTACCTCGGTTATACTAAAGGAATGCACGAGTGTTTCACCATTCGCAATTGCACGAGTCGTTTAACTCGTATAGGATGCACGAGTACGGGTTATCATTCCCAAGAGACATCGGATTTACGCTAACAGAACTAGAAAGGATTAACTCTTGTAACTAGGCTAAAAACCATGCCAAAAAAGTTGCAGAAAGGATTAACTCTTGTAACTAGGCTAAAAACCATGCCAAAAAAGATGCCGTTTAATTAACTAAGGTGATCAAGCAATAACTAAACTAAGATGCCAATTGATTGAGATTAACAACTACATCGAGTTTTGTTTGTGGCTTCTTTCGAGCGGCATGAACTCGAGGATGATCTCTCCCTTTTTGTGCGGACCCTTTCCGTTACTTCTTTCTCTCCAGGAAGTTGGTCTGAACCCGTGGGACTCTTCCGTGGGTTTGTGCCACCGCTTTGTTCCTGCGGGACAGAAGAGCTGAACTCGCAGGTTATAGGCTTTGAGGATCCCGCGGCTTCATATGGCGGGTTAATTCCCGTGAGCCAGAAAGGTTGAACTCACCGGCTTGACGGTTCTTCTCCATGGATTCTCTTTGCTGGTTCATTCCCGCGGGGTCTTTGTGCACGAACCCACGGGAGCAGAGTCTCTCCTCTGTTTTTCTACCTTCTTTTCCTTGTTTTCGTCATTTCGGACCCAAATGCCTTTGAAAAGCCTTTATCAGCTGAAAACACCTAGTTATAACATTAAACACATAAAATGCTCATAAAACGGTAACAATTACTAAGTAAAGGGAGAGTTAAATGTGAACATTTGGAGCACGATTAGTTAGGTGTTTTTCACATGCTCTAGATTTTAATTCAAGTTTTGTATCTTGACTATTTGACTTGTATTCTCACTTGTTTTTAAGTGTAGTTTCCATAGAATGTATTGATCACATGTTCTATGTTAAATTGCTTGTTTGCATCATTTGCATTCACATGATCACACTAGGAAGTCCATGTAAAAAGTATGAAGTCTTGACTAGGACAAGACATAAAGATAGTCAAGCAAGGAAGTCTTGGTTAGGACAAGAGGTCCAGATAACCAAGCAAGAAGTCTTGACTAGAGTCAGGAGGACTCAGATAGTTAAGCAATAAGTCATGGATAGGATCGAGATTTTCCGGATAGCCATGCAAGGGAGGTTCTCTAGAGGCATGAGTGCCTTGGATTGGGAGTTGGTTACAATATTGGTAGGCCCGAGAATTTGGATAGATGTAGAATCCATTAGAGAGTGGTACATGGGATGTGTATGCACTATTGAGGAATTTCTAATCTTCCAACGATATTGGTTTGGTATGGACTCCAATATATGGTGGCTCTATATCATTGAGGGATTTTGTATCTTCCAATAGGGATTGGGTAGACATAGACTCCAATAGAGAGTAGATCATAGGTTGGTCACTTTTGAGGAATTTCTAATCTATTATCCAATATATATATTACCCAATGGTTGTAGTTCAACCCGTGGATATTTTCTCCTTAGAGGTTTACCATGTTAAAAAATCTCATGTGTCAATTCTTTCTATCTCTCTTTATATTTGTATATATGTATGTTTTAATCTTGTTGCTCAATATTCACTTGTGATGTATTTGGAAACAAGATCTTGTTAAGTGTGATTTGTAAGCATACCAATTTTATCATAGTTGTATATATAATTCTTTATTATATTGTATATTAATTCTTTTATGTATAGTTGTACTTTGATTCATGCTTGTAACATATTGAACAATATTTGATATACAAGTATTTTTTAAGGTTGTATGTTTAATGTTATTCTTCCTCATGCTACTTGGTGTAATATAGACAATACCTAAAATGATCACATGCTTATCTTGTCTATATGTGTTTGTTTGGTTTATGTGTTGTTATGTAAGCTACCTTGAGGGAAAAACATGAGCTTGTTTCAAGGGATTGAAAAAAGAGTAAAAACCTATTAAGCCCCCCTTTTAGGTAAGCTTTAATCAATTTAACTAAGTTTGTATACTTTCAACATAGTCTGCAAGCCTCACCTAGGACAAGCAGCGATGAATCGGGATACTATCTCCTTCTGACTATAATCTCGCAATCCCGATCCAGAAGGAAGATCAGCAGGAGGAATGGCCGCAGTAGCAGCACCTTTCTCTATCTTTACCCAGATTGGGCGCCTGGTAGATGTTGGAGGAGGAGGAGGAGGAGGAGGAGGATGAGGTAGTGGTGGAGAAGCTACTAGAGCAGGCTTGACAACATCAACACTGGGAGCTTGCCTCTGGACTTGGGTAGGTGAAACCCAAGCCTTGGCAGTCTTTGCCATCATCTCACCCATAGTTGGATTTGCTGAAACAAAGGTGGGAAGAGGGGTAAGAGGGTGTGGAAGCGACCTCGCTGGAGCTGGAGGAGTTGATGCAGGTAATTTGGACCCATACATAGCACCAGCACCAGCACCATCACCATTACTGACATTAGAAGTAGGAGAAGGAACAAGAGAGTGGGCATGAAGGGAGTCTAGGAATCTTGGTCCCGAAGAAGTAGGGGAAGGAGGTAGGAGAGGAACCGAAGAAACTGTCGGAAGACAGTTTAGCACTAAGTAAAAATGATTAACAAAGCGAGATAGAACAAGAAGGACATAACCACATACTTGGATTGGCAATGGAGATCCTGAGATACCGTTCCAACCTAGCTCCTTCATAAGCGTCGTTGGAGGGTTACTTCACATTCGTGTATGTAAGTTCCTCAAGTTTGATTGGCTTATTTCGGTGACAAACCATAAGTGGGGTTTGATGTAAGGGTGGTTTAGGCTTTTGATGGTTGATGCTTTGCACAACCAAGGCCCTCTCAAGACCTCAAGAGAAGAAGCACCAAAGGTAAATTTCTAAGTGCTTACTTGCTTTGAAGAGATGTAGTTGCACACACTCACAACACATGCATAATTCTTATTCTTGCATGTTGTGTGTCTTTATTATGTGTGCATTAATGTTCATTAGTCTCTCTTCTTGCATGTTTAATTTGAATGCATCTTGTGTGTTAAATGCCATATCATGATTAGGCTTAGGATGTATTAGATTTGTAGGGGGTGATGTACAATTGCCTTACGGACGCCCTACGTACAGTGCCCATAAGGGGCATTAAGCAAATTTGTTCTTGACCACTCTACGATCACTCTACGTAGAGCGGTGCCACTGGTCGATTTAAAGTCGCCCTTGGTTTGCCTTACAACCGCCCTACGTAGAGTGGGTGTAGGGCAGCTCTCAAAATCCCAAGAGCAACCGCCCCTTGTTCGCCTAATTTCTGCCCCTTTGTGTAGAGCAGTCATAAAGAACTTGTTCTTCATTTCTCAGGTGAATCACCCTACGTAGAGCGGTTGTAGGGTGGTCAAGGCATAATTTTGAAAAAAATAATCAAAACGGTGTCACTTCATTTTGACACACTATATATATGTCTCTTTTGTTTTTGGTCAGTTTCAAGAGAGTCCAAATCATATTTTTGACTTATCATTTTTCCAAAGAGAAAAAATCACTAAAGAACACTCCTTTGATTACTCAAACATATATCCAAGTGTATCAAATATCATCTAGCATCATCCATGATCATCTAGGTCTCATCTATTCTTGGTTTTTATTCAACACACTTAGCTTGGTAAGTTGGTCACTAATATCTTACATATTTTGTGTCTTTCATAATAAGCAATCTCCTTTATCACTTGTATGCTTATAGAACATATTCTATTGACAAGATTAAGATAATTGTGTTGATTGTTTAAGAGTTGTATTTTGATAGCTAATATTAGGATTGTTTAATCTTTGATAGCTATGCTTTATGACATGTCATATAGCAAAGATTGATATCTAGGATTGTGATTATTGTCATCTTTCATCCTAGATAAGCATTTAGTGTAACCTAGCATGACTTGCTCTTTGAATATCATATTTTCACATTAGGTTGTTTATTCTCTTCATTGAGAAGTAAGTCTTGTGACTACCGGTGAATGGTTCAAGCAAATTGGACTAGGTCCACTTTTATAGGCCTGCGGGTAGTATTGGCGGGTTAAAGACCTTGAGAGGTTGAGGTCAACCTAGGTTGTAAACATCATTGCAATTGGTGGATTTGAGCTTCGTGTGTGGTACACATAACAGCTTGTAGTTTTTCCTTGTTAAAGGTTTCCACGTAAAAATCAAGTGTTATTTAAATTCCGTACTTTACACTTGATTTATTGCTTTAACTAGTTTGAGGTATTTTCGTAACATTGACTAATCGCGAAAATTGGTAATAATCATTTAAAATCTATTCACCTCCCTCTAGATAGTTTTATACACATCGTGCATTATTAGTTTCAGTGTATATCCTCTCTTGGATCCTCCTAAGGACGCAGTTGGACTCCGTTGAGAGTGTCCCCTTGTCCCATTTATCCCTCCTGGTAAAATGGCTAAGGATCGGGTATTCAATTCCCCCGATATGTAATGAGTGGCCCCAATCTCCTTCTATCACAATCCATTAATCGTTCCAAGGCTGGTTAAACTTTGTATTGGGCCTGGGAACGATGAACTTCATCTTGTTAGACGCCCTCAAATAAAACTGGCCTCTGGGTGCTAAGTTCGCTACCTAGGAATAAAACTTCATATTGAATGCATTTTCTTCCTCACTAAATCCTCCTGAGGAGCTTGGTATTTATGGTCTTTCCTCTCCATTTCCATAAGGACTTTCCTTATCTCTTTTCGGCTTACCACTATCCTTGTCAATTCTTCTTCCACTTTAAGGCCTTCGTCCCTTTCCTTTTCAAGGGCATCAATCCTCATGATAAGGATGATGTCCTTCTCAACAACATTCTCGTTATCCTTGAAGATGTCTATCTTCATTCTACCTTCTTTCTCCTCCTCAAGGAGTCTTACTTCTTCTTCAAAGACTTGAAGAAATTCTTCTAACTCATTATCAGGTTCAAATGAGGCTGCCTTTGTTTCCATGGGTGCATTTTAGATCTTGATGTTGAAACAAGTGTTCAACTCCACCTTCTCCTTCTCCTTCTCCTTCTCCTTTTTTCCGACAAACACATCAAACTCCACCATTTCTCTAAATACTATCATTGTCAACTTTCCATGGAGCACATCAACGATAGTCCTAGCTATCGCCATGAATGGCCTTCCTAGAAGTATGAAATGTTCTTTGATTGTGTGCTTATCCTCGATATCGAGGACCACGAAGTCCGTTGGGATAAGTAGCTTATCAACTTGTAGGAGCACATCTTCCACTATCCTTGGAGGGTGTCATGAAGATTGATCCACTAGAACTAGTGACATTGAGGTGTGCTTCAAATTGCTCAGTCCTAACCTCTTCTAAATGGAGAACGACATCAAGTGAAAATCTTACCAAGTAAGATGTGATGATGCAAAACCATGCATGGATGCATTCTATGTGAGCATAGATGATGCAATAAGAAGTTTGATGCAAGAAGGTTTAGCTTTGAGTGATTAAAGGTGAGTTCTTGTGTATTTTTGGCTTTTGAAATGTGTTCTAAGAGAAAAATATGCTTTTGGAACTCTTAGGGCCGACCTAAAATGAAAGTGGGATATTTATAGGCTCCCAACAAAACTGCAACGTTTTGGACTTTCGTGCAAGGCAGACTGCCGCGGTCGTCGACTGCTGCGGTTGGGTCAACCGCTGCACAGAGAATGTATCTCTGTCGCCTGTGTGCCGCGGTTGATCCAATCGCGGCACTTCAACCGCGGCAGAGAAGGAACATCTTTGTCACTAGCATGCCGCGATTATCCAACCGTGGCACTGCAACCGCGGCAAAGAAGGTCAATGCCTTCTCATGTAGCTACTCACACAAAGATCATGCAATGGGTGCAAGTGTATGAGTGAAGTGAATGTAACCTAATGCCTAACATGTTATGGCATTTAACTAGCAAGATGCAAACAATTAAACATGCAAGAAGAGAGATTAATAAACATTTATGCACACATAATAAAGAACCACAACATACAAAAATAAGAATTATGCATGTGTTGTGAGTTAGTGCAATTACATCTCTTCATAAGCAAGTAAGCACTTAGAGATTTACCTTTGAAGTGTTTGACCTCTTGAGGACTTGAGAGGGCCTTGGTTGTGCAAAGCACCAACCATTAAAAGCCTAAGCTACCCTTACATCAAACCTCGCTTGTGGTTTGTTACTGAAATAAGCCAATCAAAACTTGAGGAACTTACAATCTCTCCCTTTGGCTATTTCGTGACAAAACCACCATTCACATTGATCCTCACAAAATTGAAACTAAAGGTCAACAATGATATTCTACATTACAAAGAGATATAAAATATAAAACTTCAAGTCTTCAATCTCTTGTAGAACTATCGATCCTTCAAAACAAAAAATTAGACTTTCCAAAGCAAGTGTATTGTGAGTTGATCATGTGAAGTTAAAACAAGCATTTGCATTAAAGAATTTAAGTACAACATCATGTTATGTATGTGAATGCAATGCTCCCCCTCAATGTGTATTCTCTCCAACATGTAATTTTGCTCATATAATTAGCACAATTAAAATGCTCCCCTTACCATATATTACTCCCCCTTTTTGTCATGAGATGGGCAAAGGAGCATTCCCCCAAACGGGTCACTTGTAACAACGAGAGATAGAAGCATACATGTTATTTGCATAGTCATATAAGGCACTTTATGCAACTCAATTAAAAGGAGAGAAACAAGGAGATTTATTTTTCATAGAAAATGTGTGATTATAAATGCTTTGCATGCAAGATATATTGCATTTAAGTCCAAAAATCAATGGTATTTGGCAAAACAAATGACAAAGGTTTCATATAGGAATTCAAACCAATTTCACCATTTGTCATGAATCAAAGCAAGGATATAGAGAGTTTGTTGATTTCAAAATAAGAGCACTATATCCAACTTTATAAGCGAAACATGTCATGAGCAACTTTGCATTCTATTAGATTTTTCAGGATATGATATCCGTATTATTGTAGACATGTTCAACATATAAAGAAAGAGAGACAATTGGATTTTTTAATCCTTAGAACGGATACAAGATCCTTTACTCATTTTGAGTCTCATAAGCTTTTCACACATTGTTTTGCATTTAAGAAATGCAATCAACAATTCATGCTTTTTTCACTTTTTAAGCATGTCATTAAGAATCATTATGTTATGGAGATCATTAAAGGTCATTCAACAAGTACTTCCTAAGTGAATCTTCTAGTCCAAAAATGCATTTTTGAACCTAAATATAACATGGATTGCATTCAACGCATGGTTCACACTTATTTAGATAAAGACATATATACAAATATGCAACCAAGATACTCAAGCAATTAATAAAAAAGCATAAAAATTTTCAAATTTTTGCATTCACCAAGTATGCAATTGCTCTATTTGCTGGATTTCCTCAAATGGGGTCATTCACCAAAACTCATCACTCCACAAGACATATCCCAATAGATCTACTAAGTGTTTTAAATATAGTAACATCTAATGGTTTAGTAAATAAGTCCGCTGGTTGATCATTTGTGCCTACATGTTCAAGCATTATGCATTTATTTTCAACAAGCTCTCTAATGTATTGATGTCGAATGTCAATATGCTTAGTCCTAGAGTGTTGTACCGGATTCTTGGAAATATTAATGACACTCATATTATCACAAAAGATAGTGAGTGTACCTTGGTTGAATCCATAGTCGACTAGCATTTGCTTCATCCATAGGAGTTGTGTGCATCCACTCCCAGCGACTATGTACTCGGCCTTGGCCGTGGATAAGGAAATCGAGTTTTGCTTCTTGCAAAACAAAGACACCAAGTTGTTGCCTAGAAAGAAGCAACCGCCCGATGTACTCTTCCTATCATCACAATTTCCTGCCCAATCCGCATCATTAAAGCCAACCAAACTAGCATTAGTGTCAAAAGAGTACCAAATCCCATAGTTGGATGTCCCATTCACATAGCGAATGATTCTCTTAACGGAAGAGAGATGGCACTCCTTAGGATCCGCTTGGTACCTAGCACACACACCCATACTAAAGGATATATCGGGCCTACTTGCGGTCAAATAAAGCAAGCTACCAATCATGCCACGATATAGTGTTTGTTCCACACTTTTTCCACTAGCATCCTTGCTTAGCTTTAAGGTGGTACTCATGGGTGTATCACAATGTTTGGATTTTTCAAGACCAAACTTCTTCACTAAGTTTTTGGCATATTTGGCTTGGGTTATGAAAATCCCATCATTTAATTGCCTAATTTGCAAACCTAGAAAGTAACTTAGCTCACTAACAAGACTCATCTCAAACTCTTGAGACATGACATCAACGAATTGTTGGACTTTGGTGTTGTTGGTGGAGCTAAAAACTATATCATCAACATATATTTGAGCTATGAAAAGCTCATCATTGTTTTTCTTGATGAATAAGGTCTTGTCAACACTACCTCTGGTGTAGTCATTGTCAACAAGAAATTGAGTGAGGCGCTCATACAAGCCCTCGGTGCTTGTTTCAACCCAATAAAGCCTTTTTGAGGCGAAAGACATGGTTGGGGTGGTGTGCATCCACAAACCCCTTGGGTTGTTCCACAAACACTTCCTCTTGCAAGAAGCAATTGAGAAAGACACTCTTCACGTCCATTTGGTACAATTTGAACTTGTGCACACAAGAAATGGACAAGAGAAGCCTAATGGACTCTAAACGGGCAACAGGAGCAGATGTCTCCTCAAAGCCAATACCCTTAATTTGAGAGTATCCATGTGCAACAAGTCTAGCCTTGTTACGCACTATGTTGCCATCCTCATCAGATTTGTTCCTATATATCCATTTGGTGCCTATGACATTAGTGGTCTTAGGCCTAGGAACTAAAGTCCAAACCTCATTCCTTTTGAATTGGTTTAGCTCTTCTTGCATGGCAAGAACCCAAAATTCATCATTTAAGGCCCCATCAACCTTTTTGGGTTCTATTTGAGAGGTGTAACACATGTAGCTAATGAGATTAGCTATTTGACGTCTAGTCCTAACACCCTCATTCACATCTCCAATAACATCATCTTTGTTATAGAGATGTCTAACCCATAGAGTGGGTTCTTTAGAGTTCAAGAGAGGAACTCTATCAAAAGGTTGTGTGTCCTCTTCATCAAGGTTAGACGTTCCAATAAAGTAGTCTCCACAACCTTCTCTAAGGGAGAATCATCAACTACAATAACCTCCTACTCATGGTCACTAGACTTGAGCCTATTCTCATCAAAGACAACATTTGATGATTCCATGACACTCCGAGTCTTCAAATTGAAAACTCTATAGGCTCTACTATTTAAGGCATAGCCAATAAAGATACCGTTATCACTCTTAGCATCAAACTTGCCAAGTTGATCACGGTCATTTAAAATGTAGCACTTGCTTCCAAAAGTGTGGAAGTAGCTAACATTTGGCTTCCTACCTTTCCATAATTCATAGGAGGTTTGTCTAGTATCGGGCCTTAGGAAAACTCTATTCCCTATATAGCAAGCCGTATTGACTGCTTTGGCCCATAGGTTCCTAAGGACATTGTTGCTAAGCAACATTACACGGGCCATCTCTTGAAGGACCCTATTCTTCCTCTCAACAACTCCATTTTGTTGAGGTGTCCTAGGAGCTAAAAACTCATGGGAAATGCCTATACTATCACAATATGTTTCAAAGGAAACATTCTCAAATTCCCTTCCATGGTCACTTCTAATCCGTTTAATGCTTTTAATGCTAGAGTTCATTTCATTTTGAATTTTATTGCAAAGTATTTTAAACTTTTCAAAAGTTACGGATTTTTCTCTAAGAAAATATGTCCATGTGAACCTAGAGAAATCATCAACACAAACAAAAATGTATCTCTTTCCACCTAAACTTTCAGTTTGCATAGGACCCATTAGATCCATGTGGAGAAGCTCTAGGGGTTCCTTGGTGGAGAGATACTTACCCTTTTTGTGCATGCTCTTGGTTTGTTTTCCTTGTTGGCAAGGTCCACAAACACCATTGGCTTTCTTCCCAAGCTTGGAAAGGCCACGCACAACATTGAACCTGTTTAGGATTCGTAAATTCCTAAAGTTCATGTGGCCAAGTCTTTCATGCCACAACTCAATTTGCTCATCCTTGGACATATTACATGAGACAACTCTAGCCTCAAGACAATAGCAATTGTTGCTAGATCTTATACCTTTCAACAAGGTTTGTCCATTGGGCTTTAGGATTGAGCAATCATCTTTAGAAAACAAGACGAAAAATCCTTCATCACTAAGATGGGAAATGTTTATTAAATTGGCTTTCAAGCCATCCACATATAAAGTATTGGATAAGGAGGGTAATCCGGGAATGGAAATGGTTTCTTTCCCTACAACTCTCTTTTTGGATCCATTACCAAAGGAGACACATCCTCCTTCCTCCATGACAAGAGTCTCAAAGAAATTCTTGTTTCTCGTCATGTGCCTAGAGCACCCACTATCTAAGTACCAAAAATTAGAAGAGTTTGCCTTCAAGGCAATTTGAGCAGCATGGCAAAAGTATTCATCTCTTCTAATCCATCTTGGTGAAACACTTTTCTTCCTAGTGGTCAAAGGTACTTGGGCTCTAGAAGTCCTAGGATCATGCATATTAGAATTATCCTTCCTAAGAACATACAACATGGCTCTTGCCTTTTTCTTTTCAATCATGCATATAACTCTACACATATTGATATAATGAAAGCAATTTCATCTAACATGACCATCAATACAACAAAAATGACATGTAAGAATGTAGTTAGAAATCATGCATATGCATAGGAGCCTTCCCTTGTCTTTGTGGTTGTCTTGGTTGTTGAATAGGATCTATCCTTCTTTGTAGTTGACCAAGACTAGATTGCTTTCTTGAATGTTCTTGCATGATTGATCTCTTTCCTTTGTGAGCCATTTGTTGAGGAAAGTAACCTTGAGGAGCTCTTGAGGGTTGAACTTGAGATTTTCTTCTTGGATCTACCTTCACGTGTGCATTATGTGAACATTGTCCTAGATCAATCTTCTTCCTAGGAGTTTGCACCGGTGAGGCTTCTTTGTGGCTCAAGCTCTTGACAAATATGGTCTTGTTGGGAGTGGAGGTCTCCTTGCCATCTTCAAACCCAAGACCTCTCTTGTCACAAGGACTCTTGCCTATACCAAGCATGTGGTCAAGTTTCTTTGTGCTAGAGGCCATCTTAATCATTGACCCTTTAGCTTCTTCAAGCTCCCTCTTCAAACCTTCTTCATTTCTTATAGACAATGCTAGCTCATCTCTTAGCTTGTCTTCATTCTTCTTAGATCTCATCACTTGTTCACTTAAGTGGTCAACTTGTGTTGAGAGCTCTAGGTTTTCTTCTTTCAATCTCCTAATTTCTCTGTTGTTCTTTAACCTTGAACTCTCAAACTTGACTATGTAGTCTTGAAGATCCATCCTATCCACATTTCCATTTATGGATTGTGATGAAGAGCCATCATCACATGAGTCACTTTCCTCTTGACCCACTTTCTCTTCTTCACTAGCACCTTTGATCTTGTGGGAGGAGGCAAAGGCTATGAAGTTAGCATGAGTTATTCATCATCCGAAGACTCATCTCTCTCATCGGAGTCATCACTTCCACTCCAAGTGGCGGCCATCACTCTCCCTTTCTTGTTCTTCAAATTTCCACAATCGGGAGCAATGTGTCCCATGCCACCACATTTATAGCATTAGATCTCTTTCCTTTCACTCTTCTCTTGTCTAGGCTCAAACTTCTTGAAAGGAGTTCTTTTCTTCATGTCTTGGCCCTTGGATTCAAAACCCTTCTTCTCGGTCTTGACAAATTTCTTAAACCTTCTCATCAACAAGGCCATGTCTTCATCCGAGTCATCTTTCTCCTCCTTCTCACCTTTGGAGGCTTTCAAAGCAATTCATTTTTGCTTTTTAGAAGGTGTGGAGATATGACCCTTCCTAAACTCATACGCTAGAAGTCTCCTAATCACCTCACTCGGCTTCATGTCTTTGTAGGTGCTATTTTCCTCTAAAACTGTTACCTTGGATTCAAACCTCTCGGGAAGCGATCTCATTATCTTTTGCTTAATCCTTTTATCTAAGTAAGGGTCACCAAGTTGATAACTTTGGTTGACAATGTCCATCAACTTGATCTCAAAGTCGTTGAAGCACTCATTCTCCTCCATCCTTAGCATCTCGAATTGAGTTTGGAGGACTTGGAGCTTAGAGTCCTTTACCACTTCGGTTCCCTCATTGCAACCTCTAGGATGTCCCATGCCTCTTTTGCAATCCTAGTGTTCTGAATCAATTTATATTGATTCTCGTCCATTGCACATAGGATGGCATGCATTGCCTTCCTATTCCATTTTGATGCCTCAAACTCTTGCGCGTTCCATTGCGCCTTAGGCTTGAGTACATCCTCTCTTCCACCCGTAGGAGTCATCATATGTTATGTGTAGCCGTCTTTAACTACCATCCAAGCTCGGTCATGGATTTGACATATGTACGACTACATCTTGCCTTTCCGTGAGGCATGATTTAATCCGGTGAGAAGTGGAGGTCTTGTGCTAGAAGCACCTTCGTTGCCACCACCGTTTCCACCACCATTTCCACTCATAGTGTTTATGAATGAATGAATGAAATGAATGCAAATGTATGAATGATCAAAAATCACACAAAATGCAAACACACCAAAAATGAGCAAGGATCACATAAGTATATCTAGGAACCCGCTTTGATACCAATTGAAACTGTTTACGGCGTGTTCAATATTAATCTAGAGAGGGGGGGGGGGGGGGGATTGAATAGATTTTAATCAATTTAACCCAATTTTTGTGATTAGTCAATTTTACGAAGAAACCCCTAACTAATCAATTTATATATCAAGAGTAATATGTGCGGAAATATAAAATATAAAAGACACTTGATATTTACGTGGAAACCTTCAACAAGGAAAAACCATGGGCTGTATAGTGCGCCACACTTGAACCTCGAATCCACTAACTGTAATGACGTTTACAACCTAGGTTGACCTCAACCTCTCACAGTCTATAACCCACCACTACTACCTGTAGGCCTATAAAAGTGGACATAATCAAATTTGCTTGAACCACTCACTGGTAGTCACAAGACTTACTTCTCAATGAAGAGAATCAACAACCTAATGCTAGGTTACACTAAATGCCTATCTAGGATGAAAGATGACAATAATGACAATCCTAGATATCAATCTTTGCTATATGACATGTCATAAAGCTTAGCTATCAAAGATTAAACAATCCTAAAAATAGCTATCACAATACAACACTCAATCAATTCATCACAAACAATCTCTATCTTGTATCTAGCATGTGTTCTAAAAACATACAAGTGAATAAAGAGATGATTTGTTAAGAAAGACACTAAAATTAGATGAAGTTAGTGAGAATCTTACCAAGTAAGATGTGATGATGCAAAACCATGCATGGATGCATTCTATGTAAGCATAGATGATGCAATAAGAAGTTTGAGGCAAGAAGGTTTAGCTTTGAGTGATTAAAGGTGAGTTCTTGTGTATTTTTGGCCCTTGAAATGTGTTCTAAGAGAAAAATATACTTTTGGAAATCTTAGGGCCGACCTAAGATGAAAGTGGGATATTTATAGCTCCTAACAAAATTGCAGGATTTTGGACTTTCGTGCAAGGCGGACTGCCGCGGTCGTCTACTGCCATGGTTGGGTCAACCGTGGCACTGCAACCACGACACAGAGAATGTATCTCTATCGCCTGTGTGCCGCGGTTGATCGAGCCGCGGCACTTCAACCATGGTAGAGAAGGAACATCTCTATCGCTAGCATGCCGCGGTTATCCAACTGCGGCAATGCAACCACGACAAAGAAGGTCAATGCCTTCTCATGCAGCTACTCACACAAAGATCATGCAATGGGTGCAAGTGTGTGAGTGAAGAGAGTGCATCCTAATGCCTAACATGTTATGGCATTTAACTAGCAAGATACAAACAATTAAACATGCAAAAAGAGAGATTAATAAACATTTATGCACACAAAATAAAGAACCACACCATACAAAAATAAGAATTATGCATGTGTTGTGGGTGAGTGCAACTACATATTTTCATAAGCAAGTATGCACTTAGAGATTTACCTTTGAAGAACTTGATCTCTTAAGGACTTGAGAGGGCTTTGGTTGTGCAAAGAACCAACCATTAAAAGCCTAAGCTACCCTTACATCAAACCCCACTTGTGGTTTGTTACCGAAATAAGCCAATCAAAACTTGAGGAACTTACAACATTAATCCATTCCTGGTCATTCGGTGCTTTCCCTTTTCTTGTCTCCTAGTGCTCTCATGCAATTGTCCTAATTGCATTGAGAGTTTCTTTATAGAGGCCTCGATGCTCACCATCCTCTGATCTTCATCTAGATTGTAGACTTGTTATGATTGATTGTTGTGACTTGGTTGGTTGTTGCTTTGATGTTCACACTGATATCCGCCATACCTTTGGTTGCCCTGATAGTTCTGATTGTTCCAATTTTATAGATTTCCTTCTTATGAATGCCCTTGGTTGTAATTTCCTCCAATTAGGGTTGTAATTGTTTCCGCCGTACCCTTTAGCAATTTTAATTGTATTGATAGAATGCTTTAGCCTTCTCCTCTTGAGGTGCCAAGCCTTTACCGGGAGCTTGTGCTTGTTGTTGTTGTTATTGATGTTGTTTCTTCTCAAAATTGCTTGAAAACCCTTTTATTTCTCTTGTAAGGTTCTCTAATTGCTTAGCCATTTTTGAATGTCTCTTCCCTTCCTTTTCTTGCCCCCTAGAGCTATGTTGTTTGGAATTTTGCCCTAACATCTCATATCTCTCTAACACTTCTTCTGTCGTCTTCTCTCTCATAGCTCCCCCGCAAGCATTGTCAATTATCGCTTGTGTGAGTCCCAAAAGTCCATCATAAAATGACTGAACTTGACTGACTAGCATGAAATCATGATGAGAGCATTGGGCTAGGAGCAACTTAAATCTCTCACATGCCTCATGGAAGGGCTCTCCCCCTTCTTCTACAAAAGTGGCGATCTTCCATCGGATCTCTTTAGTCTTCCACGCTGAAAGGAACTTATCAAAGAATTTCCGTTCCACCTCTTGCCAAGTGGTGAGCAATCCGGGTGTCAAAGCCATTAGCCACTTCTTGGCGTGATCCTTCATGCAATACGAGAGGCATCGCATCTTCAATTGATCGTCCGACAACGCACCTAACCATATGGTTGTCATCACATTATAGTATTCCTTAATGAATTGGAGAGCATCTTCATTGGATTCCGAAGTAAACCGGGAGAGTGTTATAATGTTAATTCTTCAATTTATAATTTCTCTGTGCCGTATTCAACAATATTGCCGACGGTTGATCCCCGACTACTAGCAAAGAGAAATCCTTCATAAACCTTCGTAGGTCACCTTGTTGTGGTCTAGCCAGTGATACATCACCCGCTCGCTCCATCCTGAGATCGAGCGGGTGATGTATCGCGACTTCCCATTATAAATGGTATCCTGAAAAATTTTCATAGTAAAGTAATCAAGTATCGATCTAACAAATTTAACTAACACCAAGATTACGAATGATAAGATATTATAAAGAGATTACGCATTATGGTATTCCCCGGCAGCGGTGCCAAGATTTTGACGCACTCCGAGCGTATCTCTAAAGAAAACCAATGGTACAAAGACGTCTAACTACTACTAGGCCACCTAGCCTAGTGAAATGGAATGTGCGAGTCTAAATGACCCTTCGTAAGTGTAAGAATTGCTGTCGAGTATAGTGGGCACAAGTAAGGGTATCGTTCCCACGAGGAATGGTAGTGTATCTAGATTACTTTAGAAGATCTCACTAATTGATTAAACTAACTTGATGATTCAAAAACAAGATGTGTTTTAAATTTTAATATTCTAAAAAGATGCTAAGGAAACAAAATTTAAAATGCTACTAACATCTTCATAATCCAATTACTATCAAATTAAATACATATATAAAAGGAAGGATCAAAATCGTCTAATGCCCTTTTTATCTATTTGCCCAAACCTAGATCTAGGTTAGTCAAGACTTAATTAACCTTTCATAGAGCTTCAAGCAAAATCCAATCAAGGGTGTTCCACTAAGATTTAGATCTACTTTTTATGCATAAATATCATGCTTGTAAATCAAAGTAAGATTCAGTTAACTACCAAAATTGGCCAGGGACCAAAGAAGAATTCTCCACCCAAAAATCAAGGAGGAAGTGTTTTAGCAGGTAGCATCCGGCTAACTCTTGAAGAGAATCCGGACAAACATATCGGGATATATACCTAGGAAAAGCCAAAGCAAAGTCAGAAGCATGAAGATTCCAATCCTACAAACCACGCTTCACCATCCTAATATCCCGCTCCCACGTGGGCTGAGTGTCCCGTTCCTATATGGACCAGGTATTCCTCTTCTACATAGATCAGGAACCCAGCCACCATGTCATCTTGATACCTTACCATAGCATTAACCGGTGTCCTAAAACCGCGGTAACTAGGGGACTAAAGGAAATCACGATACAGCAAGAAGAAGGGCGTCGGGGTACTCTGAAACCTAAATACCCCAACACCGTAAAGAACTAGCTCGCAAAACAGCCCAAATACTAGGTAAGGATGCCACCAAGGTTTAAAGCTACAAATAATTCTTACAACATGTACAAGATAGCATCAAGATGAGGAAAGAGGTGCATGAAAAGATACGGGAAACAGAGGAAAGATGGAAGGATAGCTGGAAATATCTAATGCACAAGTCCAGATCATCCACACCATTAGTGGAGGTCATACTTTAGCAGTAACTTCCAATAATTCAAGGAAGAATCATGCTAGGAAGGTCCAGAGGATTATCACCAATCAAGACGTGTTCCGGGTCACTAGGGGATCCCAAGAATACCCTCGCTCTACAAAGATCATTTTCATAGTGGAGGACGTCTTCAACACAGTTCAGCCACATGACGACCCAATGGTGATCATGGTACATATGGCAAATTGCAAGGTCCACCGCATTCTGATTGATATTGGGAGCAATGTCGACATTTAATTCAAATGGGCTCATGATAAGCTCAACTTGAAGAACCACTGCTACAGCAGTTGCACTACGCCTCTGTATGGATTTACAGGGGACTCATTGATGCTAATTGGATCTCATAGGCTACCAGTAATAATTGGAGAAGCTTCTCTCCAGTAGAACATAATGACATAATTTGTTATGGTAGATACCCCTTTTGCCTACAATGCTATCTTAGGAAGATCCTTTCTGTTAAGAATTAGGGGAGTGTTTTCAATTTACCACAATGTCTTAAAGTTCCCCATTGGGACCAAGGTAGGAGAAGTCAGAGGAGATCAATAAGCGGCTTACAACTGCTATGCTGTGTTTACCAATCCTTTCGCGCTAGCCAAACAGTGCACACATGTGACCTATGAACCAAGTCACGAAATGCCGGGACTAGGTCAATACATCATAGAAGAAGAAGAAGTGTCAGACATATTCATAGAAGATTTAGAAGAAGAAGAAGAAGAAGAAGAATGGGGATAGACCAGTGGGCATCCCGTAGAACAATTGGAGGAGATACCAATATGAGAAAATGATCTTTCATGGACGCTTTCTCGGGGTACAACCAGATTATGATGCACCCCGTTGATCAAGACAAGACCAGATTTATCACGTGACAAGACCTTTACTACTACAAGGTAATACCCTTTTGGCTCAAAAATGCAGGTGCAACCTATCAGCGTATGGTGAACAAACTATTCAAAGAACACATAAGAAGATCTATCGTGGTGTACATAGATGACTTGATCACCAAATCTTGACAGACAGAGCAGCATCCAGAGGATTTACGACAAACTTTTCAAGTAATAAGGAATAACCAAATGAAATTGAATCCTACCAAGTGCGCCTTTGGAGTAGCTACAGGAATGTTCCTAGGGTTCATGGTTGACGAGAGGGGGATCGAAGCTAACCTGGAGAAGATCAAGGCCATTTTGGACCGTGAATCCCCCACTACCCTCAAACAAGCACAAGGACTGACTGGCAGGATAGCAACATTAAACTGCTTCATGTCTCGATCTATAGATAACTGTCTTCCTTTCTTTAAAACTATCAAGCAGGGTGAAAAGATGAAGTGGGATCAAGAAAGTTAAAGGGCCTTCTATTCTTTGAAGGAATATCTAGCTAGCCCGCCCTTGCTAGTAAAACCTATCCACGGAGAAGAACTGCAACTTTACTTAGTAGTATCAGAGACCGCTACTAGTGTGACTTTGGTTAAAGAATGTAATGACGGGGTCTAGAGACCAGTCTATTACGTGAGTCGTGCTCTAACCAAGTTAGAAAAGAATTATTCCAGTTAATGGAAAATTTTCACTAGGGTGAATCTCCAAATAACTACTTTAAGGATCAAGATCGAGATAGATCCCGGTCGGAGGGGAATTACGTAGTTCGATACCAACAAGAATTCTGTCAAACCAAATAAAAAACTCATACAAGAAAAGATTAATAGGTACGATTTTATTGATAAAAACATGTATACAACTGATGAAATTAAGGCTATGGTGATATATGGCGGTATTCAATGTTTTTGTTAGGTGATAGAGATAGTGTGCTCCTGCTTGTCGATAAGTAGAACAAAAAGTGCGAGTGTAGGGTTTTGGGAGGCTAATTTTTTCCCTCTCCCTTCTGGTGAATATAGTGTCATATATATATAGGTCCCGTTGCTTGCCATGCACTCCTATAATTTCAGTCTAGCGTTTGGCGATCACAGGACTTTCCTTCTTTCTAGGAGACAACCTCGTAGGAGCTTTAATTATCCGAATCAAGTGATTCCTTTTGGAGAGGATCCTGATACAAATGGATTCCTTATTCGAATGGAATTCTTAAGTGGAGGGAAGGAGTCTACCTTTTTATCGTTGAGATGAACGACCGCGTTTCATCCCCCTAGCCTTGGAGTTTCAAGACTTGTCTGCCTGGACATACGTATTTCAGATTCTGTTAATGTTTCTTATTGTTAACTGGTGAGAGGATCCTTGGAGATATTTGGGTTCATCTGGGTTCTCGTGTACCTTGCCTCTTTCTAGTTTGATGCTTTCTTGGTTAGGTGCTTGGTTGGCGGGTTATCCTGATGTCGGTTGCAGTGAGGTACTTAGCTGGATTTAGAATCTAGATGTCTGTCTGATACGGTAGCGAGGTACCCTGCTGAATTAATAGTGGGGTATCCTGTCGATCTAGTAACGGGATACCTGTCTGATGCTGTAATGGGGTACCCCATGGAGCTCTGTGATAGGATTCCGAGTAGAACTCTGCGTTGGAACATTTTTGGGGTTATCGGGATTGTTGAGCTTTGCTGGTGTTACTCCGAGGGAGGAGGTAGGTATCCAGATTTGATCCAGTATTCTTCTTTCTAGGAGTACCAAGATGGTATATCGGCATGTGTTTCTTCCCTGTATTTGGGTGGAAAATTCTTCTTTGGTCCTTTGCCAATTTTGGTAGTTAACAGAAGTCCCCCCTGACTTGAACACCACTGTCTTGTCGGGGTTGATGTCAGGATTCCATTTTTACTTGAAGGATTTTCCACCTCGTCTGTCTGCTGTCTGGTTAGGTATCATAGCCAGGAAGGAAATCCCTCATAGATACGCTGGTAATCATTTGTTTTAGCCATCTGTTAGATGATGATAGGCTTGCGGATTTCAAAAACGAGCCGTTTTGGCACGATTAATGTAAAACCGCCACTGACACGTTTTCCAAGCACGTTACCGGTCATCAACTCCTCGTCAATTTCAATTTTCTAGCACGTTACCAGTTATGGACTCCTCATCAATTCCAGTTTCCTTGTGTGTAACCGACTCTCTCTGTCTATAAGTAACCCAGAATTCCAGCTATCTTTCCTCATTACTTTCAAAATTCAAAAGAAGGAAAAAACCCTAGTCTTTTCTTTCTCTCCTCTTCTTACCAGCCATCTTTCACGCTTTCTTTTTCCTTCTTTAATGGCACCTACTTCAAAACTTCCAACTCTTTCCCTAGGTCTTCATCCCATTTCCTCTGAACTTTGTCCCGAGTTGCCCACTTCACCTGACAGTCTCGATGATCTTCTTGAAGGGGGATCAGAGGCGGGTTCTCTAGTACTAAGGGGAAAAAAGAGAGGTCGAGGCAAAGTGGACGATTCCGGTGATGAACAAACGTTGTTGCATCGTTGTTCTAAAAGGAACCTAAGTATCGGGTCGGGTTTCCACAATAGGTCAAAGGACCCGGTCCAACTCACCGATGAAGAAGATACTGGGATCGTTGGCGAGGTAGAGGAGGCTGGTGATGCGTTAGTCGTTACCTTGACCAGGGTGCATACCGGTTCTTTCGCCTCTTTTCATGATGGGCGCATCATTCCTGATTCTGTATGTACGGTGGAAACCCTAGCTAAGCTACGGGAGGAGTATCGAATCCCAGATGACATCGATTTCTCCCTTCCTCATCGGGGATATGACGTCTACACCCTACCGTGAGATGTCCTTCTCATCCACAAAGCGGCTTTTGAATACGGAGTCCAGCTCACTCTCCATCCAACCCTTCACCTGGCTTTGGTCTCCTTAGAACTGGTACCTCTCCAAATCTCACCGGGTTTCTTAAAGCATCTAACAGGTTTCTTAGTGCTCTGGAAGGAGCAGTGTGTGGAGGACAACATAGACAGGGAGCCGAGCTTGGACGAGCTACACTACTTAGTACCACGATGTCAGTTTTATTTGAGGGTCTCGAACGAGATGAAGTTCATCGTTCGTGGTGTGAATGTGAAATATGCTCCACCATGGAAGGAAGAATGGTTCGTTGTCAAGGGAGAATGGGGGAATACGGCCTATATTAGTGGATTTGAGTACCTTATACCAACCCAATTCACAACTAAAGACAAATGGGCGAAATGGGGTGTTTTATCCAGAATCTCAGGATATTCTGGAAAGATTTTAAAGAGGGAGTACATCAATGTGCAATATCCTGCTCTGGATCCCTTCGAACAACCCGGCTAGAGAAGTCTTCAATGTGCATTTTTTACTCTCTCTTCCTTACTATGTTATCTTTTTTTTAACAGTCTCTGCTACCCCGCTGGTGACCGGTTCTCCTACTTCATCTTGGACATGGACATGAGGCATGGATTTGCCTCCTTCTACTTCATTTACTTCTCCTGTTCCGTCTCTTGCACCTTCTCCCTCCAATACTGGCCAGGTCACAACTACTCAGCCTGACACGGTCCTTATCCCTCCTTCTACTTTAGCTAAACCCCCAGCCAAGATTCTTTCCCCTCTTCCTGCTTCTGCTGGATTGCTTGTCAAGACTTTTGCTCGTCCCTCTACTCATACCCCGGGACGCCAATCCATAAGGTCAATGTTAGCTCGAGCTGCTGAAGCCCGGGGCTCATCAGAACAATCTCAAAGGAAGACCAGAAAGGTTATTGCTCTTCCTGCTGTGGGCATTCCTCCAACAGTATTGCCTTCCAGGGAGCAGCCTGGAATTACATAGAAGGAAGTTGCTTCTGTCTCTTATCTCACCGTTGATGTTCCTTCAGGATCGGGGTCAAGAGGTGCTTCCCACGACGAGGTGGTATCCTAGTTCAAAGCATCCTACCCTGGAGGAAGCTTAATGACCATGTCGAAGCTTCCTACAGAAATTTTGGCAACCAAAGGGGCTTCTGTATTGGCTGAGGTAGCATTCTACTTTTCCTCTTGTTATTCTCTTCTCTTTTTTTTACAGGTACTGACTCTTCTTCTTCTTGCAGGGTTTTAAATTTGCTTAGGCCATGGAGAAACAGTTGCTGACTCTGAAGGAAGCCTACATAGGGCTTCATGCCATGTTGGAGGATACCTAGCAAGAGTTGGCTCAAACCCAGCAGAGCATGGCCCCTCTACTTCAGGCTGCTAAAGCATCTGAAGAAGGTAAGCAGGTTGCCATGGTGGAGGCCCAGTGCTATCTACGCTGCCTGGATACTGAGACAGTTCCGTCCCTACGTCGGTGTAAGGAGAGGGAATGCTTGAAGAGGGAGAAGAGGCTTATGTAGGATGAAAACCGTCTTTTAAGGGAGACAGTATAGAACTTGGATGCCTAGGAAGGTCCTTCCTTTGAGGATGGGTATTTTACTGCCTGCTATGAGGTGGCCAAGGCTTTACCTCCTCCATTAGATCTTAAGGCGGCCTTGAACTAAGACCGAGAACATATCATGGCCAAGGTTGCCCATCTTGCGGGTGAGGATCAGGCTTAGGAAGATTCTCCACGTGATGATTCCTAACCAAGTCGGAGGTCTAGCCTCCCTACTGGCACTCAGATTGACCTTCCTTCTACTCAGGAAGGACAAACACATGACCCCATGCATTCTTCAGAGGTTATTCTAGTGGAGGAGGAAGAAGAAGATGCAGCTGGAACCGGGGTTCCAAAAATTGAGGCAGACAAGAGTGGTTTGGCAACCGAGGGAGAGGAAAATGCTTTAGCTGGATCTTTGGTTCCAACAGTCGAGGAGACCAAGCCTAATACTATAGCTGAAGTGATCAAGGAAGGAGCAGTCAGCTAGGGAGAAAACCTGGAGGAGGAAGAGAACACTTGACTTGTCTTTCATGTATTTTTCTCTCTTTTTTTGTAGCCTTAAAAAGGGAGTTAGGCACCCTACCAGTCCAATAAAAGATCATTATTTGTTGAAACAAATTATATCTCGCTTGTTTTCTGATTTAGAAAGAAATTAAATTAGAAAAATCTGGACTTAGGAAAAATCTGGACTTTGGAGAAATCTGGACTGAGGGGAAATCTTGCAGCTTTCGTACTTGCAAACGAATGAAACTAAATTTGGAGACCTGCTCCTTGGTTGGGACACTTTATAGCCATATAACAATCTTGTACCTTGTCGTTGTGAACACCAACGGGATCTAGCAAGTGAACACGTCCCTTTCTTTAATTGGTTTTGAATGAGTATGTAGCAGTTTGAGGTTCTGGATACCCCGATTGATAATAAAGCCTGCTTTAGCTATAAATGTCTTCGGAAGAAGCAAGTCATCAGGTACCTTGGTAAGGTATCCTATTTCCTCTGATATTCTGTCTCAATAGGCAGTTCAGATTGCTTTAGAGTTAGGCTTCGGAGGTGGGTATACCTCGACCGAGGTAGCTGAAGTGCCATAATGTCATTTATTCTTAAAGAGATGGAGAAGTAAGGAACTGGGTATCCTGAAAAGGTATCCCGATCCTTCTGATGGTTTGTCCTGGTAGGCAACTCAGGCCACTTTGGCACCAGGCTTTCTAGTAGAGAGTATACCCCGGCCAAGGCAGCAGGAGCGCCTTAAGGCTATTTCCTAGTTTTGAGGATGCAGCGGGCAACTAAGGCCGTGAGTCCGGATCCTTAGTCTGGTGTATCAGATCCTTCTTGGAGGAGGGTATACCTCGACCAAGGCAGCAGGAGTGACCTAAGGCTATTTTCTTGTCTTGAGGATACGGGCGGCAACTAAGGCCAAGAGTCCGAGTCCTTAGTTTGATAATCCAGAATCTTATTGGAGGAGGGTATACCCCGACCAAGGTAGCATGAGTGCCATAAGGCTATTTCCTAGTCTTGAGGCGATTTAGTAATGGCAAAAATTATCTGTCTTGGTAGGCAACTTAGGCCACTTTAGCACCAGGCTTCTCGGAGAAGGGTATACCCCGACCAAGGCAGTAGGAGTGCCATAAGGCTATTTCCTTGTCTTGAGGATGCGGGCAACAATGGCCGCGAGTCCGGATCTTTAGTCTGGTGTATCAAATCCTTCTTAGAGGAGGGTATACCTCGACCAAGGCAGCAGGATGAGCTATAGAAGAATTATGTAGGGGAGCTTGCAGAGTGACCATTGGAGAATCGTGTAGGAGAGATAATTGACTTTATTAAATTTTTTCAAATAGTACAATATAAAATCGGGGTGTGTATTCCAGCCAATATAAATTGAATTCCTAAGGGTAGAACTTCCTGAGGTGATCAGCATTCCATGTGTGATTCAATGGGTATCCTTCCAGATATTCCAGCTTACAGGCACAACCCCGGAGCATTGCTTTAATCAGGTAGGGGCCTTCCCAGTTAGGGGCTAGTATCTCGTCGAACCTTTTCTGTGTGCTCTTGGTTACCTTTCTGAAGACCAAGTCTCCTTCTTTGAAATGGTGGATTCTCACTCTCTTGTTGAAGTGTCAGGCTATCTTACTCTGGTACACTACTACTCTTTCGGCGATCCTAGTTTGTTTCTCCTCGAGAAGGTCTAGATTGGATCTTAACTTAGCCTCATTATCTTCTGGTTCATAGTTTTGAATCCAGAAAGATGTAAGCTTGTGTTCGATGGGCAAGGCTGCTTCAGTTCAGAATACGGGTTTCCCTTGTTGCCGTCCTCCGGGTTATCATGTACGCCCATAGCACATTGGGTAATTCTTCAACCCATAACCCTTTCTTCTATTGGAGCTTTTTCTTTAGGAGCTTTTTTATTGTCTTGTTAGTAGCTTCTACCAACCCATTAGTTTAAGGGTGTGCCACTGATGCAAATCAGAGATCAATGTTTCAGTTTTCACAGAATTCTCTGAAGTTGGCGTTATTAAATTGCTTTCCCAGATCAGTTATGATGGTCATTGGGGTACCGAAACGGCAAACGATATTCTCTTTAACAAAACTGGTGGTCTTCTCTTTAGTTATCTTGACAAGTGCCTTGGCTTCCACTCAACGGGTGAAGTAGTCTATTGCTATTACTGCATGTTTGGCCTGGCCGGGTGCAGTAGGAAGCGGGCTGATTAGATCTAGTCCCAAGATAGCAAAGGGGTAAGGTGCAATGATCGAGGAGAGCCTCTCCGAAGGAAGGTGATGGAGGTTTACTGTTTTCTAGCAAACCTCGCATGATTTTGCGAACTGTTTTGCATCTTGATGTATAGTCGGCCAGAAGTAGCCCATTCTAAGTATCTGGAAGGCTAGTGTCTCGCCTGCTGCATGATTACCCCAGTCTCCTGAATATACCTTGTTAAGTGCCCAGGTAGCATCATCTAGGTGAAGGCATTTAAGTAGGGGGAGGGATTTCCCTTTGCGGTAAAGGTATCTGTCTACAAGGCAGTATCGGGTAGCAATTCTTTTCAACTTGTGTGCTTGATCTGGATCTGCAGGGAGAGTGTCACTTTTGAGGTATATTGCTATTGGATCCATCCAACAATGGAATCGGTTAACTGGTAGGATCCCTACCCCCTTGGCTATGCTGGAACAGGGTATCAGTTGGAGGGGTACCCCTCTTGGTAAGGTATGCCTCTCATCTGCTGCGATCTTGGCTAAAACATCTGTCTAGTGATTTTTCTCTCGGGGCTTCTGTTCCATCCTCATGCCTTCGAATCCCAACATTGCTTCTCGAACTTTAGCCAGATATGCTACCATATTGTCACCTTTTGCCTGGTACAACCCCAACACCTGGTTGACCACCAATTGGGAATCACTTTTGACTAGGAGGAAGTCGGCCTCTAAGGCTTCTGCTACTCCCATTCCCGCAAGTAAGGCTTCATATTATGCTTCGTTATTAGTAACCCTGAACTCGAACCTGAAGTAGTGATTGCATTTAACCCCTTCTGGGTCTATCACGACTATTCCTGCTCCGCACCCTGATTGACTTGATGTCCCATCTGTGTATAGAATCCAAGTCTTATTGTCTTCAAGCCAGTACAGATCGGTTTGATTCGGACTGGGGTCGGGCTTGGTAATTAGGTCCGGATTTGGGCTGAACTCTATTACGAAGTCGGCTAAGGCCTGTGCTTTGATCGTGGACCTTGGCTTGTATTTGATGTCAAATTGGGTGAGCTCTAGGGCCCATAAAACCAACCTGCCTGATACATCCGGCCTCAGGAGGAATTGTCATAAGGGCTGATCATTGACTACCACGATAGTGTGTGTCTGAAAATAGGGCCGGAGCTTTCTAGCTATAGTTACTAAGGCATATGCGAGCTTTTCCAAGAGGGTACAATTTTTTTCAGACCTGGTGAAAGCACTACTCACATAGTACACCGGCCTCTGTATTCCATCACTACATTATTTCACTAAGACCCCATTAGTGGCAGCTTTTGAGACGGTTAGGTAAAGTTAAAGCTCTTCTCTCGTGAGGGGCTTGACCAATAGAGGGGGATTGGCTAAGTATTCCTTCAAGGCTTGGAAAGCCAACTCGCTTTGTTTATCCCACTTTAGCTTCTTTCCCTGCTTGATAATCTTAAAGAACGGGAGGCACTTATTGGTGGAGCAGGATATGAATCGGTTCAATGCTGCTATTCGGCCTATCAATCCCTGTACCTGCTTGAGGGTTGTGGGAGACTTGAGGTCTAGGATGGCCTTTATCTTATCGGGATTGGCCTCGATTCCTCTTTTGTGTACGATGAACCCTATGAATTTTCCTACGGCTACCCCGAATGCACACTTTGCGGGGTTCAGTCTCATCTGGTTCTTCATAATTGCCTGGAAAGTTTGACGTAAATCTTCTGGGTGTTACCCGGCCTTCAAAGATTTTGTAATCATGTCATCTATGTACACCTCCATGGATCTTCGTATCTGTTGCTTCAACAATTTATTCACCATACGCTGGTATGTAGCACCTGTATTTTTAAGTCCGAATGACAGTAGAGGCCTTGCCCTGTGATGAAGCTGGTCTTGTCTTGATCTGAGGGATGCATCATGATCTGATTGTATCCAGAGAAGGCATCCATGAAGCTTAGAAGCTTGTTTCCCGCGGTAGAATCGATGAGCTGGTCGATCTTAGGCAGCGGGAAGCTATCTTTGGGGCAAGCCCGATTGAGATCGGTGTAGTCCACACACATACACCATTTTCCGTTAGATTTGGTTACCATGACGACATTGGCGATCCATTCGGGATATCTGGATTCCCAGATGAACCCGGCCTTTAAGAGTTTGTCCACTTCTTCCTAGACTGCGGCATTCCATTCGGCGTTGAAGTGTTTTCGTTTCTGTTTCATTGGTTTAATGGTTGCGTCTATTTCCAGCCTATCAGTGGCCAAGCTAAGAGGAATGCCGGGCATTTCCTCATAGGTCCAAGCAAAAATATTGATGTATTCTCTAAGGAGCTTTATCAAGTCCTCATTGACTTCGGGATCCAACCCCCTCCAACTTTTACCACCTTAGTGAGATCTTCTCCCCTGATGGGTATTTCTTCTAATTGATCCGCGGGACGACCACTAGTTCAACCCCGTTCTTTATCCTCCTACTCTTCTATGACTATGTCTGGTACCTCTCCTTCTTCCATGTCATAATGATATTGTTCCGGTGTATCTAGGTTTACTTCACTAGCCATGTGTGCGCACTGTTTGGCAAGCACGGTGGTATTGGTGGATACTGCATAGCAATTGCGCTTTGCCTGTTGGTCCCCTCTGACTTCTCCCACTTCTGTTCCCACTGGAAACTTTAGGACGTTGTGATAGACGGATAGTACCCCCCTAATCCCTGAGAGGAAGGGCCTACCCAGAATGGCATTATAGGCATACGGGGTATCCACCACGATGAACTCCATCATCACGTTCTGTTGAAGTGGAGCTTCTCCGACTATCACCGGTAAGATTTTGGATCCCATAGGCATTACAGAGTCCCTTATGAAACCATGCAAAAGTGAGGTGCAACTGTTGTAATAGGAATTCTTCAAGTTAAGTTGCTCATGAGCTCCCTTAAATAAGATCTCGATGCTGCTTCTTGTATCGATCAAGACACGGCGAACTCGGTAGTTAGCAAATTGTACCGAGATTAACATGGGATCGTCATATGGTTGGACTGTATTGTTGACATCTTCCTCTGTAAAGACAATCTTGGTAGAGCGGGATGGATCTTGGGACCCACTGCTGACCTTGAATATCTCATGACCTGCGTTGAGTCTGGGAATCTTTCTTGCGTGGTTCTTTCTAGAATTGTTAGAAGTTCTAGCCAAGGTGGGGCCTCTACTAATGGTATGAATCACCTGGATCTGCTGCATCAGATCCATATCCCCATCCCTCTTTTTATCTACTGTCTCCTGTATCCCGCTTTGTACCCGTTTCCCCTCCTTGATGCTATCCCGTACTTGTTGTAGAAATTTTGTCTGTAGGCCTCCCCTTACCAATCCTTTGATCTGATTACGGAGGCTGCAGTATTCTTAGGTGTTATGTCTGACATCTTCATGGAAATCGTAATACTTGTACTGGTTCCTCCTATCAGCTAGGACTTTCATAGGACCCAGCTTCCTGAATAGGCTTTTGTCCCGGATGGCGAGGTAGATGGTTTCTCTTGAAGCATTGAGAGGGTGTAATGATTATATACATCTTTCTCCCTTGCTACCCGAGCAACTTCTTTTAGAGGGGCCGCCCTAGGAGGCGATCTCCTAAGAGAGGATCTTCTAGTCGGGTACCTTTCCTGGTACGAGGGAATAGGACGTGGCCTATAGGTTGACCTGTTTGGGGGAAAATTTTGGAATCTCTTGACTAGTACAAGCTTTGGAGCCTCATTCTTAGGACGCGGGGTCAGCAGGGCTTCATCATGTTCAACCTTGATCCGGAGTTGCTCTTCAATGTCTACCAGTTCTAAAGCTTGATTGTAGGCTTCTTGGTAAGTTTCTGGTGGATGCTTAGCAAAAGAATGGAATAGTCTGCACGCCCACAAGTTTCTTCGGAAATTAGCCAAGGTTTCTTTTTCGTCGAATACTCCCATCTAGATCACTTCCTTATGGAATTTCTCTACATAAGACCTTAATGTTTCACTCCGCTCCTGATTCATATACTGAAGCAAAATAAGGTCCTTGGGCCGAGGCTTGATTCCCTGAAACTGTGCACAGAAAGCTGTGGAGAGTTTAGAAAAAGAATCCATACTACCCGATGGCAATTTCCTGAACCATGTTTTGGCATAGTTAGTCAAGGTTGAGGGGAACATCTTGTACATGGCTGACTGTGTTGCATTCTGGAATTCCATCTGCTGGACAAAGCTTTCCAGGTGATTGATTGGATCCTTTGTTCCTGAATACTTTTTGGAGGGCATCCTGAATTTAGGGGGAAACCCCGCCTCCCTGATTCTTTTGGAGAATGGTGCATTCATCTCTCCTAGGGGGTTCTTCCGGATTCCTTGATGCTTTCCCATTTTTAATTCCTACAACTCCTAAACCATTTTGGTCATCTGATCTTCCAAGCACTGAGATTTAGCATTTTCGGATCGGGCCACTGAGCCTTCTTCATTCGACGTCTCTGAATCAACTACCATTTCCTTCCGCTTGGCTTTCTGGTGCCTACTTCTTAGGCTTTTTCAGGATTTGGCGCTTCCTTCTAAGTCTCTCCCCTTGGCTTTGTTGGGGTTGGACTCTCCTCGGTGGAATCTCAATCGCGGACTTTACCAGCCGGGGTCTGAGATTAACCTGGCCGACCGGGGTTGGTCGAGATGGTCCTAGTCAGTCAAATACCGGTACCTAGATAGTTGGGCCGATGTCTGCTACGATCCCGGCTGCTTTAAAGGGGATTCCTTGAGTTATCATTCTGAGTCGGATGGCTTCTATGTAGGCAGTAGCTTGTTGCTCTAGAATATCCTGATTGATCTCTTGCCCAATCGGATCTGGAGGCAAAGGGCATGCGGCTGTGACAAGAGGAGATATTTGTGCCGGATTGTCATTCTTGGATCCTCTACCCCCTCTTTGAGCTCTTTCAGTGGAAGCGAGTGACAAGGGTCCCGATGGAGCCGGATGGGCCTTAGAGGATCACAGTCTTATCTTTCTGCTTCGCCAGGTAGAACTAAGACAACTTTTCTATAAATGTTGGGAAGGTAGTTCCCTATAGACGGTGCCAAAAGTGTTAATGGAAAATTATCACTGGGGTGAATCTCCAAATAACAAATTTAAGGACCAAGATCGAGATAGATCCCGGTCGGAGAGATATCACGTAATTCGATACCAATGAGAATTCTGTTAAACCAAACTAAAAAATCATACAAGAAAAGATTAATAGATATGATTTTATTACTAAAAACATGTATACAACTGATGAAATTAAGGCTATGACGATATACGGCGATATTCAATGTTTTTGTTAGGTGTTGGAGATGACGTGCTTGTGCCTGTCGATAAGTAGAACAAAAAGTGTGGGTGTAGGGTTTGGGGAGGCGAATTTTTTCCTTCTCCCTTCTTGTGAATATAGTGTCGTATATATAGGTCCCGTTACTTGCCATGCACTCCTATAATTTCGGTCTAGGGTTTGACGATCACAGGACTTTCTTTCCTTCTAGGAGATAACCTCGTAAGAGCTTTAATTATCCGAATCAAGTGATTCCTTTTAGAGAGGATTCTAATACAAATGGACTCCTTATTCTAATGGAATTCTTAAGTGGCGGGAAGGAGTCTACCTTTTTATCGGGAGATGAACGACTGCGTTTCATCCCCCTAGCCTTGGAGTTTCAAGACTTGTCCGCCTGGACATACATATTTCAGATTCGGTTAATGTTTCTTCTGGTTAACTAGTGAGAGGATCCCTTGAGGTATTTAGGTTCATCTGGGTTCTCGTGTAACTCACCTTTTTCTAGTTTGAAGCTATCTTGGTTAGGTGCTTGGTCGGCGGGGTATCCTGATGTCGGTTGCAGCGGGGTACCCGGTTGGATGTAGAAGCGAGGTATTTAGCTGGATGTAGAATCTAGATGTCTGTCTGATGCGGCAGCAGGGTATCCTGTTGAATTAATAGCGGGGTATCCTGTTTGATGCTATAGTGGGGTACCCCATTGAGCTTCATGATAGTATTCCGAGTAGAACTCTATGTTGGAACATTTTTGGGGTTATCGGGATTACTGAGCTTTGCTGGTGTTATTCCGAGGGAGGAGGTAGGTATCCAGATTTGATCTAGTATTCTTCTTTCTAGGAGTATGTAGATGGTATCTTGGCATGTGTTTCTTCCCTGTATCCAGATGGAAAATTCTTCTTTGGTCCTTTGCCAATTTTGGTGGTTAACAATTCCCTTATGGAGTTCGCTTATGTATTGGTGACTGCAGCCAGAAAGCTCCGACCATATTTTCAAGCTCATACCATTGCGATGGTCACTAATCAGTCACTAAGACAATTCCTCTAGAGGCCCGACGTATCCGGTAGATTAGTCATGTGGGCTTTGGAGCTCACCCAGTACGACATCAAGTACAAGCCAAAGACTACAATTAAAGCTTAGACGTTGGCAGATTTTATAGCAAAGTTCAGCATGACCTTATGATATGAACCTCCTCAAGAGTAGTGAGACCCGGAACCAATATATGGACTCAAATGATCTTTTTCTAAATTCAAGTTTATAAACAAAGAAAATAAAAAGGACCGCAACCCGTTATCTATAAAGAGATAAGAACCAACGGTATCAAGAAGGTTGCAGACACCACACTCAGGAACAAGAAGAAGGTGAGTGATAAGTAATGTTTGAACGCCATAGGTAGAACCTTGATAAGTTCGCAATTCATATAAGAACCAAAGAGAAAAACGTTCTCTAAAAATATTATTTCATTTCAAAGTCTAGTATTCTGAATAATACATCAATGAGTCCCTTAAATACTAAAAATATCTAAACCTAAAAAAGAAATAAACATTTGGCAATTAATGCCTGACAATCAAGAAAATAAAAGCAAATAAATTTAGGAAATAAATAAAGACTGAAACTAGCAACTAGTTAATTTGCTCCTTATTTGAAAAGCTGAATTTGGGAAACAAATCAGCCCTTTATTTGGGGAAATAAATAAAACTAGGAAATATCCTAAAATTCGAACTCCTCCAAACCCTAGCTTGTACCACACGCTAAAAAGAAAGATGGCAGAATTTGGGCCTGTTGTGATATGTTTTGGAGGATGGAGTCTTCATAACATTTGTAGGGATCGTTTTGGGCTTTCCAAAAAAATATTATAATAGACAATCCAACTTCAGATGCTCTTTGTAGAGGCCCACGAATTTCAGCCCGGATTTGGTATTCATGTGGGTCGAACTTGGACTTCAGCAACTCAGAATCAGCCCATCATTAAATGTTTCTTTGATCCTCTTGGCCCTTGTAATTGGCCCAACTGGAACATGTAATGGATCCTTTGATGATGCTTCTTGATTCTTATCACCCTAAATCCGGATACAACTGCAACCCCGGACCCGGCTTTGGAGAACCAAGAATGGCTAGATGACTGCAAGACCTGGGTACTGTACACGGATGGGGAATCGAACCAAGATCTGGGTTCTTATGTACCCCACCTCTTGTTAGTTTGATGCTTTCCCAGTTAGGTGCTTGGTCGACGGGGTATCCTTATATCAATTGTTCTTGTAGCGGGGTACGTGGCTGAATGTATAAGCGGGGTACTTAGCGGATATAGTATATGGATGCCTATCTGATGCGACAGCGAGGTACCCTGCTGACGTAATGAGGGGGTACCTTGTTGATCCTAGTAGCAGGATACATGTCTGGTGCAATAGCAGGGTACCTTGCAGAGCTCTGTGACAGGATTCTGAGTAGAACTTCACATCGGGCTACTTAGGGGATACCAGGGTTGCTAGGCTTACTGGCTTCATCTGAGGGAGGAGGTAGGTATCAAGATTTAATTTAACATTCTTCTTTCTAAGAGTAGCTAGGTGGTATCTTGGCTTGTGTCTTTTCCTTGTATATAGGTGGAAAATTCTTCTCTGGTCCTTTGCCGATTTTGGCGGTTAACATAAGTCCCCTCAGACTTGAACACTGATGTCTTGTCCGGGTTGGAGTTAGTATTCTACCTTTGCTTGAAGGATTTTCTACCTTGCCTTGTCCGCTTATTTTTTATCTGGCTGGGTACCGTTGCTGGGAAGGAAATCCCCCTAGATACGCTAATAATCATTATATTAGCTACCTGTTAGATGATGATTGGCTTATGAATTTAAAAAACGAGTCGTTTTGGCACGATTAATGTGAAACCGCTGATGGCAGGTCTTCCAAACACGTTGCCGGTCATCCACTCCTTATCAATTTTGGTTTCCTTGTGTGTAGCCACCTATCTTTGCTAATAAATAACTAAGCCTTTCCTTCTCATTTCACACTTGCTTTTCAAAAAGAAATTTTCTTGCTAAACCTAGCCTTTCTTCTTCGCTTTTTCAAGCTTTCTTCTCCTCTTACATGGAAACTCCACCGAAACCCGTCGATAGCCTTGACGAGTTGTTTGATACTAAAAAAGAGGCTTCAATCGAAAGTATACCCCTTCAACCATGAAAGAGGGGTCATGGGGAGGGCGACACCACGAGGAGCTCCCTTCCGACTCAATGCTGCCGGTCTATGAGGAACCTAAGGATTGAATCGGGCTTTAATAACAAGCCGGATAACCCAGTCGAGCTTGTCGATAAAGAAGTGAAAGAGGATGAAGACGATGATGAGGAGGAAGGAATCCCCATTGGGATATCGCTCAGACGTTCTGTCATTCTTCCTCATGAAGACCGAGTCACCATTAACTCTATTTGCATAATGGATACCTTAGCTCACTTGAGGAAGGAATACCAAATTCTAGATGCCATTACTCTCACCCATCCGCATCGGGGTTATGATGTCTATACCCCTATCAAAAGCGAAGTCTCCATTCATGTAGCGGCTTTCGAATGCGGACTCCGGCTACCTATCCATCCTACCCTACATAGATTATCGGTTGCCCTGGGTCTTGCCTTACTGCAGATCTCGCCTGGATTTTGGAAGCACCTCATAGGATTTTTAGTGCTCTGGGTAGAGCAATGTGAGATAGATGGCATTGTGAGATAACCGGGTTTTGACGAGAGCCGGTATATCTTCCAAGTGGCGGCACTCAAGACCGGTCCTAAAGGCCAATTCTATTTGAGGGCGAATAATCCCTTGAAATTCATTGTCCCAGGAGCCGATGTAAAGTATCCTTGTTCTTGGTGCGAGGAGTGGGTCATAGTAGGAGGAGAGTGGGGCAGTTCAGTTGACGTTGACGGGGTCGAGCACCCAGTCCCAACTCAGTTTAGTGGGCAGGAGAAGTGGGGTAAAGGAATGATCTCCGAGGAATCACAAGGTATCTTGGAGAAAATTCTAGGCCAACATTATGTTAATGTGAAGTATCCTGTCTCCGATCCCTTTGATAGCGGCATGGTAGATCGATATCTCAGGATCTCCCTAGCTGCCCCGCGTAAATAGCTCTTTACATCTCACTTATTTTTACTTGATAAATTTAGACTCGTATACTAACTGATTTTATAGTTTTTGTAGCCTCTCATTTTGTCATGTATCCAGCGGTTATCCTTCCTGCCACACCCCTTGTTTCTTCATTTCATTCTTCTGTTTCTCCTACTGCCAATGTTGGTATCTCTCTTGGGTCTAGCCGGCCTACTGACACTCCTCTTTTAACCCCGGCTAATTCTCAAACAAGTCTTCCTGCTAAGCTTTCCACCCCGCCTACGACACACTCTCCTTTGAGTGAGATGGCTACCAGGGCCTCCAGGGTTCAAAGTGTCCCGGGATAAATCCAAAGGCAGGCCCCAACCACTTCTTCTATGAAACCTGATCATCATTCTCCTGTAAGTCCTCCTCCTCCTCCGCCTATTGTACCTTCTAGGAGCCAACTTCAGGTGGACAAGGCAAAGGAAACTGGTACCTCGGCGACTCCCCCCATTGACCTGCCTTCAATCTCTCAAACACGGGATAAGAATTTTGGAGGAGGTTGTAGCCTGCTTCTTGAAGGTGTGCCCTAATGGCAGTATGCAAGTTGATACTTCAATGCCTTGTGACATCATGGTTTCTAAAAGATCTTCTCTTCTTGCCGAGGTATAACCTTCAGCTTTTCTTTTTTACTTTGTTAAGTCGGGGTATGGTATTAACCCTCATTTCTTTTCCTGTAGGCCTTTAGATTTACTGTGGCCATGAAAAAATAGGTGAATGTTTTCAGGGAGACAGTTATCTCTGCTCCGGCAGAATTGGAGGATACTAAATGAATGCTAGCTCTATCTGAAACAAGCATCAAATTCCGAAGTAGATCGGTGACCGAGGCGGAGAAGGCAAGAGACAAAGCCTTAGCGGACTCGGCTTGGCTAGAACGGGCTCTCGACATAGAGACTTTTAGATTGCTACGCCGCCGAGAAGAAAGGGATAGCTTGAAGAGCGAAAAAGTCCCTCTCCGTGATGAAAATCAACTCCTGCGGGGTTTGATAGGGAACTTAGAGGCGAAGATAGATGATGCCTTTGGAGATGGATATTTTTATGCCTCCTATGAAGTTGCCAAAGCCTTCCCTTCTCCTTTTGACTTGATGGCCTCTTTGGGATGGGATCGGGAGTAAATTGAAGTAAGAGTCGCCTAACTTTCAGGATGTACCCTGGTCCATCCGGATCCCCTTATGTCTACTGTAGTTTCCGATTCCCTTATTCTTTAGGGACTTACCCCGCATGTTGTGGGCCAGACAGATGAAGGCATAACATCAGCGTCTGAGCTTCTAACCCCGCAAGATAATAGGTTGTAGGAGATTGAGGATCTTACAGAGGCCATGATTGTGTTAGCTGTGGCGGATGGAGTTCCTGTTACGCCTGGGGTACCAGAGATTGAAGGAGTTCAAGCTAAGGCAGTCGCCTAGGCAGCTAATGGTACGAGCAAGGTAGACCAGGGCCTGGAGGCGGTGAGGAAGCAGGGTGATACATGATTTTTTTGTTTTACTTTTTACCTTTTTCCTTTGTGTAGCCAATAATTGAGGGTTGGACTCCCTGTTCTGGTCAATGAAAATTTCTTCTTTTATAAAGACATATAGTATCTTGCTTGCTTTTCTTGTCACTATAAACACTAGTGAGACCTAGCAAGTGAGCAGGTCCCTTTCTTTAATTGGCTTTTGATAAACATGTAGTGTTAACCACTAACATTGGCAAAAGACCAAAGAAGAATTTTCCACCCGGATACAAGGAAGAATCACATGTCGAGATACCATCTAGGTACTCCTAAAAAGAAGAATACTGGATCGAATCTGGGTACCTACCTCCTCCCTCGGAGTAACCCAAACAAAGCCTAGCAATCCCGATGACCCCTAAAATGTTCCAACGTAGAGTTCAACACAGAATCCTATCACGGAGCTCAATGGGGTACCCCGCTACTGCACCAGACAAGTATCCCGTGACTAGTTCAACGGGATACCCCGCTACTACTTCAGTAGGGTACCCCGCTATCACATCATACGGACATCCAGATACAACTTCAACTGAAATATCCCGCTTCTACATCCAACCGGGTACCCTACTTTGAGAAAAACCGATATCAAGATACCCCGTCGACCAAGCACCTAACTAGGAAAGCATCAAACTAGCAAAAGGCGGGGTACATGAGAACCCAGATGAACACAAATACCTCATGGGATCCTCTCACCAGATAACCATAAGAAATACTTACAAAATTATATATCCATATGTTCAAACAGACAGGTCTTGAAGCTCCAAGGCTAGGGGAATGAAATGTGGTCGTTCATCTCCCGATGAAAAAGTAGACTCCTTCCCGCCTCTCAAGAATTCCATTCAAATAAGGAGTCCACTAGTATCAGAATCCTCTACAAAAGGAATCACTTGATTCGAATAATTAAAGCTTCTACAAGGTTGCCTCTTAGAAGAAATGAAAGTCCTGTGATCGCGAAACCCTAGACTGAAATTATAGGAGTGCATGGCAAGCAATGAGACCTATATACACGACACTATATTCACAAGAAAGAAAGACAGAAAAAAAATTTGGCTCCCCAAACCCGACACTCACATTCAATTCTACTTATCGACAGGCACGAGCACGCTATCTCTATCACCTAACGAAAAACATTGAATACCGCCATAGATCATCATACCCCAAAAATTTCATCAGTTGTATACAGGTTTTTATCAATAAAATCGTACTTGTTCATCTTTCTTTGTATGAGTTTTTAGCTAGGTTTCATAGGAATCTTATTGGTATCGAACTACGTGATACCCCTTTGACCGAGATCTATATCGATATTGGTTCTTAAAGTTGTTATTTGGAGATTTACCCAAGTGATAATTTTCCATTAACACTTTTAGCTTCATCTGTGAGAAGGTATTTTCCCAATATTTATAGAAAAGCTGTCTTATCTTTATTCGAGGAAGTAGAAAGATGAGACTACAATCTTCTTAGGCTCATCCGGCTCTATCGAGACCCTTATCCCTCGCTTCCATAGAAAGAGCTCAAAGACGAGGTAGAGGATCCATGAATGACAATCCGGCACCAATACCTCCTCCAGTCACAGTAGCAGGCCCTTCGCCTCGAGATCCGATTGGGCAGGAGATCAATCGGGATATTCTAGAGCAATAGGCTGCTGCCTACGTAGAAGCCATTCGATTCAGAATGATAGCTCAAGGAATCCTCTTTGAAGCAGCTGGGATCACAGGAAACATCGGCCCAAGTATCCGAGTACCAGTATTTGACCGACTAGGACCATCTCCACCAAACCTAGTCCACCAAGTTAATCTTAGACCCCGACTAGTAAAGTCTGCGATTGAGATTCCACCGAGTAGGGTCCAACCCCCGGCAAGGCCAAGGGGAGAGAAGAAAGATCCACAGCTAGATTCAGACGGAAGCACCAGATCTAGAAAAACCCTTAAAAGTAGGCGCCAAAAAGCCAAGCGGAAGGAAGTGGTTATTGATTCAGAAACCTCGGATGAAGAAGGCTCGGTGGCCCGATTCGGAAATGCTAAATCCTAGTGTCTAGAGAATCAGATAGCCAAAATGGCTAAGGAGTTGGAGGAATTAAAGAAGGGAAAGCACCAAGGAATCCGGAAGAACACCATAGGTGAGATGAATGCACCATTCTCCAAAAGAATCAGGGAGGCGGGGCTCCCCCCCAAATTCAAGATGCCCTCCAAAAAGTACTCCGGAATAGAGGATCCTATCAGTCTTCTGGAAAGCTTTGTCCACCAGATGAAAGTCCAGAATGCAACACAGTCAGCCGTGTACAGGTTGTTCCCCTTGACCTTGACTGACTGTGCCAAAGCGTGGTTCAGGAAATTGTCACCAGGTAGTGTGCATAGTTTCAGGGAATCAAGCCTCGTCCCAAGGACCCTATCTTGCTTCAGTATGTGATTTAGGAGTAGAGTGAAACACTAAGCTCTTATGTGGAGAAATTCCATAAGGAAGTGATCCAGATGGCAGTATTCGACGAAAAAGAAACCTTGGCTAATTTCCGAAGAAACTTGTGGGAGGGCAGACTATTCCGCTCTTTTGCTAAGCATCCACCAGAAATTTACCAGAAAGCCTACAATCAAGCTTTAGAACAGGTAGACATAGAAGAGCAACTCTGGATCAAGGTTGAGAATGATGAAGTCCGACTGGCCCCGCGTCCTAAGAAGGAGGCTTCGAAGCCTATACCAGTCAAGAGATTCCAAAATCAACTCCTAAATAGGTCAATATACAACCCCCCTTTTATTCCTTCGTACTAGGAAAGTTACCCAACTAGAAGATCCCCTCTCAAGAGATCGCCTCCCAAGGCGGCCCCTTTAAAAGAAGTTGCCCGGGTAGCAAGGGAGGAAGGTTTATACAATCACTACACCCCTCTCAATACTTCAAGAGAAACCATCTACCTCGCCATCCGAGACAAAGGCCTACTCAGGAAGCCGGGTCCCATGAAAGTCCCAGCAGATAGGAGGAACCGGTATAAGTATTGCGATTTCCACGAGGATGTCGGACATAACACTTCAGAATGCTACAACCTTCGCAATCAAATCGAAGGATTGGTAAGGGGAGGCCTGCTGATAGAATTTCTACAACAGGTACGGGATAGCATTAAGAAGGGGAAACGGGTATAAAGCGGGATGCAGGAGGCTGCAGATAGAGGGAGGGATGGAGAGAAGGATCTAATGCAGCAGATCCAAGTGATTCATACCATTAGTGGAGGCCCCACCTTGGCTATAACTTCCAACAATTATAGGAAGAACCACAAAAGAAAGATTCCCAGACTCAACGTTAGTCATGAGATATTCAAGGTCAGTAGTGGATCTCGAGATCTATTCCGCTCTACCAGGATTGTCTTCAAAGAGGAATATGTGTACAATAAAGTCCAACCACTTGACAATCCTATGGTAATCTCGATACAGATTGCTAACTGCTGGGTTCACCGTGTCTTGATCGATACAGGAAGCAGCATCGTCATCCTATTTAAAGGAGCTCATGAGCAACTTAACTTGAAGAATTCCTGTTACAACAGTTGCACCTAGCTTTTGTATGGTTTCACAGGGGACTCTGTAATGCCTCTGGGATCCAAAATCCTACCGGTGATAGTCGGAGAAGCTCCATTTCAGTAGAACATGATGACGGAGTTCATCGTGATGGATACCCCGTCTGCCTACAATGCCATTTTGGGTAGGCCCTTCCTCTAAAGGATTAGAGGGGTATTATCTGTCTATCACAACGTCCTAAAGTTTCCAGTGGGAATAGAAGTAAGAGAAGTTGGAGGGGACTAATAGGCAGCGCACAGTTACTATACGGTATCCACCAATCCCGCCGCGCTTGCCAGACAGGGTGCACACTTGGCCAGTGATGTTAACCCGAATACGCTGGAACAATGTCATTATGACATGGAAGATTGAGAGGTACCAGAAATAGTCATAGAAGAGCAGGAGAATGAATAGCGGGGTTGGATCGGTGGTCGTCCTGCGGATCAATTAGAAGAAATACCCATCAGGGGAGAAGATCTCACTAAGGTGGTGAAAGTTGGAGGGGGATTGCATCCTGAAGTCAAAGAGGATATGATAAAGCTCCACAGAGAATACAACGATATTTTTGCTTGGACCCATGAGGAAATGCCCGACATTCCTCTTAGCTTGGCCACTCATAGGATGGCAATAGATGTAACCGTCAAACCATTGAAATAGAAACGAATACACTTCAACGCCGAACAGAATGCCGCAATCCAAGAAGAAGTGGACAAACTCTTAAAGGCCTGGCTCATTAGGGAATCCCGATATCCCGATATCCAGAATGGATGGTCATGGTAACCAAATCTAACTGAAAATGGCGAATGTGTGTGGACTACATCGATCTCAACCGGGCTTGCCCCAAAATATCTTCCCAATGCCAAAGATCGACCAGCTCATCGATTCTACCACGGGAAACAAGCTTCTAAGCTTCATGGATGCCTTCTCGGGATACAATTAGATCATGATGCATCCCTCAGATCAAGACATGATGAGCTTTATCACTAGGCAAGGCCTCTATTGCTATAAGGTAATGCCATTCGGACTTAAAAATGCAGGTGTTACATACCAACGTATGGTGAATAAATTTTTCAAGCAGCAGATAAGAAGATCCATGGAGGAGTACATAGATGACATGATAACAAAATATTTGGAGGCCGGGCAACACCCAGAAGATTTATGCCAAACTATCCAAGTAATTAGGAAGAACCAGATGAGACTGAACCCTGTAAAGTGTGCTTTCGAGGTAGCGGCAAGAAAATTGATGGGGTTCATGGTACATGAAAGATGAATCGAGGCCAATCCCGAGAAGATCAAGGCCATCATAGACCTCAAGTCTCCCATAACACTCAAGCAGGCACAGGGATTGACAGGCCGAATAGCAGCATTGAACCGATTAATATCCTGCTCCACCGATGAGTGCCTTCAGTTCTTCAAGATTATCAAGTAGGGCCTTAGTGGGATGAACAAAACGAGTTGGCTTTCCAAGCCTTAAAGGAATACTTGGCCAGTCCCCCTCTATTGGTAAAGCCCCTTAAAGGAGAAGAGCTCCAACTTTACCTAGCCGTCTCTGAAGCTGCCATTAGTAGGGCCTTAGTGAAGGAATATAGTGATAGAATACAGAGACAAGTGTACTATGTGAGCATTGCTTTTACCAAGTCTGAAAAAAATTATACCGTTTTGGAAAAGCTTGCTTATGCCTTAGTCACTATAGCCAGATAGCTTCGGCCCTATTTTTAGGCACACACTATCGTGGTAGTCACTGATCAACCCTTATGACAATTCCTCCAAAGGCCGGATGTAACAGGCAGGTTGGTTCTATGGGCCCTAAAGCTCACCCAATTTGACATGAAATACAAGCTAAGGTCCACGATCAAAGAACAGGCCTTAGCCGACTTCGTGATGGAGTTCAGCTCAAATCCGGACCCAATTACCTAGCTCGACCACAGTCTGAATTAAACAGATCTGAACTGGCCTAAAGATAACAAAACCTGAATTTTACACACAAATGGGCATCAAGTCAATCAGGATATGGAGCAGGAACGGTTGTGATGAACTAGGGGGTTGAATGCAGTCACTGTTTTAGGTTCGAGTTCAGGGCTACTAATAGTAAAGCAGAAGATGAAGCCTTACTAGCGCGAATGGGAATAGCAAAAGCCTTAGGGGCCGATTTCCTCCTAGTCAAGAGTGATTCCCAATTGGTGGTCAACCAGGTGTTATGGTTGTACCAAGCAAAAGGTGACAATATGGTAGCATATTTGGCTAAAGTCCGAGAAGCTATGTCGGGATTTAAAGGCATGAGAATGGAACAGATACCCTAAGAGAAAAATCACCAGGTGGATGTTGTAGCCAAGATCGCAGCAAGTGAGGGTCATATTTTACCAAGAGTGATTCCCAATTGGTGGTCAACCAGGTGTTATGGTTGTACCAAGCAAAAGGTGACAATATGGTAGCATATTTGGCTAAAGTCCGAGAAGCTATGTCGGGATTTAAAGGCATGAGAATGGAACAGATACCCCAAGAGAAAAATCACCGGGTGGATGTTGTAGCCAAGATCGCAGCAAGTGAGGGTCATACTTTACCAAGAGGGTACCCCTCTAACTGATATCCTATTCCAGCATAGCCAAGGGTAGAGATTCTACCAGTCAACCGATTCCCTTGCTGGATGGATCCAATAGCGGACTACCTGTAAAGTTACACTCTCCCTGTAGATCCAGATTAAGCACGCAAGCTAAAGAAAATCGCTACCATGTACTGTCTTGTAGATAGATACATTTACCGTAAAAGGAAAACCCTCCTACTATTTAGATGCCTTCACCCAGATGATGCTACCTGGGCACTTAACTAGGTACATTCAGAGGACTGTGGTAATCATGCAGCAGGCGAGACGCTAGCCTACCAGATACTTAGAATGGGATACTTCTGGCCGACTATACGTCAAAATGCAAAACAGTTCGCACAATCATACGAGGCTTGCCAGAAAATAGCAAACCTCAATCACCTCCCTCCGGAAAGGCTCTCCTCGATCACCTTACCCCTTGCTATCTGGGGACTAGATCTAATCTACCCGCTTCCTACTGCACCCGACCAGGCCAAACATACAGTAATAGCAATAGACTACTTCACCCGTTGGGTGGAAGCTAAGGCATTTGTTAGGATAACTGAAGAAAAGACCACCAGTTTTGTTAAAGAGAATATCGTTTGCCGCTTCGGTAACCCGATGGCCATCATAACTGATCTGCAAAAGCAATTTGATAACGCCAACTTCAGAGAATTCTGTAAAGATCGAAACATTGATCTCCGATTTGCATCAGTGGCACACCTTCAAACTAATGGGATGGTAGAAGCTACTAACAAGACAATTAAAAAGCTTTTAAAGAAAAAGCTCCAACAGAAGAAGAGGTTATAGGTTGAAGAATTACCTAATGTGTTATGGGCGTATAGGACTGTTAGGATTATGCTCAATAGCAAGAGTGTAATGTTGTAATTAACAATCTTTTTCATATTAATAAAGTGATTTCTGGTTTAACAAATCGTATAGCATTTATAGTTTGTATTATAATTGTCAAAGTAAATAATCATAAGGTCTAAAGACTATGGGAAAAGAAGAATTGTTCGTACATCTGGATATGTATGTGGTAGACACAATTCTTTAGTTAGTCTTGAATATTGTTCACAACTTAAGTTAAAGGTTGGGCACCTTTATCTTGTTAAAGTTGTAGAATTCTTTTGCTAGCATTTGAGTGGGATCAAATGAGATATGATGAGTCTAAAATCATCGGAGTGTCTTCGAGCAAAAGGATCTAGTGCACTGGGTGCATTGAACTGGATCACAATGAAAAGCTTTATCTAGAACCGTCAATAGATAATAGTCTTTTCATTATCAGGACAATCGGAGAGTCTATCTTAATCCTGAGATAAATGATGGACTTATGGTTGCAAGTGATATCATTTGAGTTATCAATGAGTACGATTATATCGCATAGTCTATCCTCGATAGTTTGGTGATATTCATTTGTTAATCGATAGAGAACTTCATTTATAGATATGGACATCATGGCTCCATTTAATTAAATGAGAGTATAATATCATCATATGGATGTTTTTGAGGTAATTGGATATTAAATCTCAACGTTGAGTTTTCAATAGTGTCTATTGAAAACATGGCTTCTGGACAAGTCAAAATATCCAAGTTCAAAACGTGGTCATATGAGTAAATATGGTAACTTGGAGAGTTATAGGCGGTCTATGAACTCTTGGCGATTACCGATATTAATCACGAGGATACACTATCTCCAATATGATTGTCTAGGGTATGAATGAGGAGCATCTTCCTTTCTATCTTTATTTAAGAGTTCAGTTTTAGCTCTTTAGTGGAATGAGTTAAAATTAATGGATCGGACCTAAGTGAATCATTTGTTGATTGTGATTAGGTTATGCCTATTGAAGCTTAAATTTAGATGGCCCGCCAAGATCCCCAATCCACACTGACTTGCATGGATCACTTGATATATTCTACCGGACCAATTTAAGGGTCCATCTAGAATTGCATTTAATATATTAAGAATATAATTTGCACATTATTTAAGTAATTGGCTGCTCAATTATATTAATATATTAATGAAAGACATGTGGGCTTGTTTCTTTTAGTAAGAATGGGTCCGGTTCACATGTGGGCTTTTTTATTTAAAGTCCAATGGATTAAATGAAATAGGAAAATAATATTAGGCCCATCTTATATATAAGTGGGGCGGCTAGGTTAAGGTTTTGACCTAAAAATATTATTTTGTTTCATTTGTTTTAATTAAATAAGAATTAATTGATTTATTGATTAATTGTTTAATGAAAGAAACAAATCTTTCCTAAAAGTAAAAGACTTGTTTGATAAGTAAATAAATAAATTAGTATTATTTATTTAATCAAATAAGGAGTCTTTTTTTTTTATTTAGTCAAATAAAAGAATAAAAATAAAAGAGTTGGATTAGGGTTTGAAGTCTATAAAGTTAAAAAGAATTAGGGTTGAATTTTAGTCACTCTATATAAGTGACATGATGAAATTCGGCCAACCCTAAATTAGATACTACATAGAATTCGGCAACCCTAAAGGAAAAAGAAGAAAAATTCGGCCAACCTATATATGTTCTTATAG